>CM021105.1:279257257-279519277 GCA_007115665.2 Sequoiadendron giganteum
GATCAGTGTTTCAGACTATTGGTTCTTGTGCCATCTATATGTTCGTTCTAGGTGTTTGCCTTTGTTTGCCATCTGATTCGAGTAGTGTTGTATGGGCACTTATGCAAATTATTGTCTTCTTGTTCCTGATCATCCTATCTTCAGCGGAGGTTCTTCAGCACCATAGCAGTCATCTTTCGACAGTTGTTTGCAGCTTCTTCTGCTTCAGTGATGTCTCTTCTTGGCTTTCTTCTTCTCTTTTTGGAGTAGAGCTTTTTCCCATGAGGTTTTCTCTATTTCTCCATTTTACAGAGATTTGGTTGTATTTGGGTACCTGATCTGGCCTAGTTGTCAGGACCCATGTTTGCCTTCTTGCATTGTAGTTACCTTTACTTTTCTGCATTTGTTTGTAGCTGCATTGTTGCTCATCTTAAGGGGGGGTGTTAGAGTAAAGGTTTTAACTTAATTATGTTGATTAAGTTACATTTATTCCCTTCTTAAGATTTCACATTAGTTTGCATAAAGTGACATTTAATAATTATATTAATTATTAAATGTTATCCTATTAGGGCTTCTATTAGGGTTTTTCTTATTAGGGTTTTATTAGGGTTTGCATGATCTCCTTTTTATAAGGATTGATCCCATTGTATTTCATATTATTCATTTTACATTTTGTGTGAATTCATGGCTCCACATTCTTTCCTTTATTGCTTCTCTTTGTTTCTCCTTGTAACAGGTTATTTGCTTGCAAAGATCTTTTGGGCTTCTGTGGTGTTGTATCTTCTCAACTCCAACAAATCTTACACTATATGTAGCCTATTGACTAAAAATAATTAAATCAATAAAATATCAAAATCAAAATTGATAATTAAATTTATTTATAAAAATAATTATTTAATCAATCAAAATCTTAAATAAAATTAATATTTGTATACACCAAATCTATTTATTAAAACATAATATATTTAATATATACAATATCTTATGGACTAGACTTGTCATTCCTCCCATTCATGGGGTCTAGAGGGTTAAACCTAGCTCTCAGATAAGTAGTATCCTTCAGGAGATGGTTGGATAAAGTTGAATTTTAACTAAGTTTTTAGAGGCAATCCAGGAAGTTTCGAGGTTGAATGCATCTTTAGAAATTATAAAAGGTGAAGTATTGGGAAAAATGAGCATTCCTCTTCCTCCATGCACCAACAACAAGGTCGAATTACAAAAAATTCTCTATGATCTTAAAGAGTGAAGCTTGGTTGTAGAAAAAAAAAAAGGGGATTGAAGGGGATTCCCTAATAACAATTAACGCTTTAAGGGAAGGAAATTTCAAATTTTGGAAAATAAATAGTATGCTATGGATGTGTTTGAAATTGTTCAAAAAGTTTGAAGATGTTAATGTGGTCCACAATATTAAAGCTGACTCCTTGGGAAACTTGTAATAGATAGTCTAGTTAATTAGAATGATACGAAAGACATTTTGAATATTACTCTCTCAAATAATTATGATTTTATCACAATCTATGGTGTCTTGGTTGGTGGATTACTCTTAGGGATCGAATGTGGTGTGCTTTATACATTTATGATAACTTATGGTATTGGGGTATGAATTGGTCAAGATCTTTTGGACAACTCATGGTTTTCTTCTCCCTTATTGTGTGGTTATGGAGCCAACAATGTGTTTGGTTATGAAGTCAAACCAAATTTCCTTTAGGGGGCAATCTTAGAGGGAGAAAGCTAACTCTTAGACAAAAATCACCTATGTATGTAACATGATATCGTACACACATAACCCATGCCACGCGGTGGATAAAAAGAACCTTGGCGGATGGCTAGCCGCGTGTCGTTAGGTGGTGTCATAGGAAAAGGATGCACGACCGATGGGAAACGAGAAAAAGCTAAACAAAATGCACCTACCATCACCATTTTCCATATTTGCATTTTTCCAAGGAGGAGGTGTGGGTAAGGAAAATGGCCAAACTAGAGTAAAAAAAAATCGTTTTTCTTTGTACATAGGTGCATTTTTTCTACATGTTTGTTGTGTGCACAAAGCTAAAAGTTGCCATTTGCGACATTTTATTTTGCAATTTGGTTGAGAGCGTAGGCGATGCAATGGAGGCCGAACAAGAGAAACACATTCCACACGTACGACAACTAGCCAATAGGTATGTATATTTGCCATTCTATATGCCATTTTTCCATTCTATCTAGGAACTCTAAAGAAACGAACAGTTATTCATTGTGAGGTTACGGTTTATGTGATTTTTTGTTGGGGGTTTTTTAATTTTGTTTCCTCCCATCTACTAGTTTTGAAATTTTGCACTTGCCAAATGAAATAGCTGGCAACCCATTGTGCAAATATGAGTGAAATAAGTGAATAACGTTTATGGAAACCAAAAATCATGCGAAATGTATTACGAGGTTGGAAAATGCAACGTGGGTTCTACAATGAAATGGTATATTGTGAAAACCATATAAAGCCCAGAACGTCGCAATTGTTGGCATTCATATTTTGAACATTACAGGGTTTTTGTTGGGGAAAGGGGTATTTATTTGAAATGCAAGGTTGTTAATGTTTTTTGTGTTGAGGGTTTTTTAATTTTTGTTTCCTTTCCTCTCGTATGTTGGTTTTCAAAATTTGCCATTGTCGAATGAAATAAATGACAACACATTGTGGAAATGTGAGTGAAATTATTGAATAATGTTTATAGAAAGCAAAAACCATGCTGAATATATTACGAGGTTGGAAAATGCAACATGGGTTCTACAATGAAATGATATATTTTGAAAACTACATAAAACCCAGAACATCGCCATTGTTCACATTCTTATTTTGAACGTTGCAGGGTTTTCATTGGGGAAAGGGGTATTTATTTGAAATGCAAGGTTGTTAATGTTTTTTTGTGTTGAGGGTCTTTTAATTTTTGTTTCTTTTCTTCCCGTATGCTGGTTTTCGAATTTTGTCATTGTTGAATGAAATAAATTACAACCCATTGTGGAAATATGAGTGAAATTATTGAATAACGTTTATAGAAATTAGAAACCATGCATAATATTTTACGATGTTGGAAAACACGTGGGTTCTGCAATGAAATGATATATTTTGAAAACCACATAAAGCCCAAAATGTCGCCATTGTTCACATTCTTATTCGGAATGGAAAAAAAACCCAAAATGTGGCATTGGAAATCATAATTTGCAAATAGAAAAAAGCCCAGATGAGATCCCATTTTTGCCGCCATTTTCTACACTGTCATTTTGGAAAACACATTGTCTCCTAAAACCCTCACTGTTCTAAAATCCTTTAGAAGTAACAACCCAATTGGTTACTCACACCTGACCTCAATTTGGTATGTTTTGTGATTGTCTTGAGAAGCTTTTATGAATTAGATAGTAAGAATGTAATGCAATTAGAAAATAGTAGGTATTATGATTTACCTGCAATGCACAAAGTTATAAATTGTTTGCAGTGTTGGAAAACACATTGTCCCATTTCAGTTAGTTTGATATGAAGATTTTTATTTCGTTATGCTCCAAGAATGTAATGAAGTCCACTTTCAAATTTTTGAACAACTCTTTGCTACAGTCCAAATGCCATTTCACTTTCTTTATCTAGTTGAAACAAATAAATTGGCTCACATTATTTGTAGAGTTGGAAAACACATTGTCTACTCTAAGTTGCAGAGGGTTTTACAACATTATATGGGTTGCTTGTTTCTTAACACCTTATATGGAGACAGTGTGTTTTCCAACACTACAAATAATGTGAGCATTTATTTGGTCGAATCATATGAGGAAAGTGAAATGCCATTTTAATCTCATGTTACATGTACATAGGTTCTTTTTGTCTACGAGTTAGCTTTCTCCTGATTGGAACAATAACTTGCTCACATTATTTGTATAGTTGCAAAACACACTGTCTCCTCTCAGTTGCAGAGGGTTTTACAACACTATATGGGTTGCTTATTTTTTAACGCCTTATATGGGGACAGTGTATTTTCCAACACTGCAAATAATGTGAGCATTTATTTGGTCGAATCGGATGAAAATTAAATGCCATTTTGATCTCATATTTTTTAAAAGTTAAGCATCATTTATTGGGCATTGTTCCCATCACAACGAGCCACAAGGGCCAAAAAATAACTAGACTAAACAACAAAAATTAAAGGAAAAAAAAACAGAAACAACCCAAAGGCAGCACAGCAACCGCAGAGCAACAGCCGACAGACAGGCACCGGGAGCAGCTAACTGGCATTGTCCCAGTTTTAATCAGGAGGTCCATTGCCTCATCACCCACCCATTCTTTGTTTTCCTGGTTGTTGTTCCCCTCCAACTTCTCCTTTATAGCATTAGACAGGGTGCTCATGACAAAGTGGCCCAACTTCATGGTGAAGCAGGTCAACCCCCAAAACCTTTTGTCAAGAGTGTCCATTCTCTTCACCACATCGCCCAATTCCACCCCAACATCCATAGTTCCCTTAACCTCTCTATGTTCATCCACCAGGGGATGCGGAGAGTGAGAGGCAAAGCCATCAATGGGAAGCTTGCTGTCCATCAGAGTAAACTGGGGCCTCTCCACCATTTCTTCCTCCACATCATCATATTCTTCTTCCTTGTAACCTTTGTTGTCCGACTGCTCCTCCTCAGATTCTTCAATAATTAGCCTCTTCTTGTTGTTCTTGGCCAACCTCCTGGATCTCCTCCTAGCATTTTCCCCTCCAGTCATCTTCGTGTTCCTCACAACCGTATCCCCTCTGGATTCTTTCCCAACAACATTCTTGCCCTTGCTATCCTTAGCAGTCGGAGCCAACGTGCATTTCTCCTTACCTTTTTTGGTTGAAGTGGCCTTGAAGGTCAAGTTGGCCTAAGTAGGTTTTATCTCACAGAGTCCTTCCGCCGCACTGGCATGGGCCTTGCCCAGTCCACCCTTAAGTTTTTTGGTGGCAAATTTGACTTTAGGATTCCCCACATTGTCCAAATTGGACTTTCGAGGAGGGCTCTTGGATTCAATTGGGGAAATATGCACAGTTGAAAGGGGTTCAATATTCTCGATGCGGACAGCGATGATGGCTTTAGGTGGGCAGAGAGGAAGATGAAAGTGATACAGTCTAAGGATAAGCCCCTGATGCAGCGGTAGTGGTGGGAGATCACCGAGGTTACGGCTGGCCGAATCTTTGCACTTTTCAACAGAGCTTTCAAGGTCCATTAAAAGGAAAAATGGGAAATTGAGTAGCATCTTATGTCTAAGGTGATTTAACAGAGGGAAATGATAAAAGAAATAGGTTTTAAATCTACCTTCCAATGTAACATACTTCATTAGTGCCATGTACACCTGGTCCCAAGGCTTAGAGAGCGCGTCTCTCTCAAACCCCGCCTGGTTCCACACCGGGGTCTCCTCACCTCTAAAAAAGGCTTTTAGGCTTCCATGGTCCAATTTTTTGGTATGTTTAGGGTATTTTTTCCCAGAACACGGAAAACCCATAGCCTGCGCTATTACTTCTTCATTGATTTCAAATGAAATACCACCAATGGAGACCCTTCTATCCTTCCATGAACTGGCAAACTGACCCGATAAGATAGGATCATGGCCGACCAAGCACTCCATGAGTGGAGCAATGCCTCCCTCCACACAAATGTGCCAGACCAAAGGGTTGTTTTGAAACTCCTCACAGTTTTCAGGTTTAGTCCTAACCTGCTTGCCACCCATCCTACCAACCTGCACAGAAAACTCATAAAATTGCAAACAATACCAATTGTAGCAGCCGCAAACAATAATCACAATGTGATAGTTATGACAAGGAATACAACGGAGGATAATAAAACCCACGTACAATTCGCACGCGTGGAGAGGAAAATCACCACAGGGTGAATTGACACCAAATTTAATGAATTTATGATTACGGCAAAGAGGGCAAGAGTTGGCAGAAATGTAGGGAATACACAAAAAACCATGCGAAAAGGCCAAAAAACTAAAATTAGCAACCCTCCAAAAGAAGCCAAAGGGATCCCTAGCTAAACTAGCAGGCTCGAAGCCCCTAGAAGGAGGCCAATTCTCATCATAAATAGTCGAATCATTAAAAATGCAATCACACCTCCAGATGCAATGAGGAGATAAAACAAGAAATCCACCAATTCCCAAGAGGATAGATCACGCAGTACGGCTCCAAAGATATAATGAAGTCACGTCCTTCCACCTATTCCACATTAAGCCACCAAAATTATACTTGTAACCATATTTTAAACCCCAACCCTACCACCTCATCGTAACCTTAGAGCCCGACCCCATCCACCAAGTCCAAAGGATAGACATGTGAATCCTCCTTTCCATGCCCCACACATGCAGATCTTTAACAAGAAACCTCCACCTATACTCCATACTAATATTGAAACTCATCCACCAGATCACCATAAAAATCTAGTGGCCCCCCCAATGAGCTCTCGTCATCCAAAGAATAATAATCATTGTGAACCATGGTAGCCTTGTTCCCACACAATTAAAACTTGAACATTTGGTGGAAATCCTTTCTTTTTTCTCTAGCATCTAGCCAAATCCCAGCCTGAGCCAAGATTAGCCAAGGCATCCGCCACATGGTTGCCTTCTTTGAAGATATGAGTCACCTTTTGATATTATAAGGGAGGGAATGTTGAAGATTTTGTATTACATCTATAGTTTATTAGGTTGGTAATAAATAAAATAAATGCTAATAAAAGTTATTAAATAAGCAATGTTATTAGTTTTATGTGGTGTATGATAGTTGGACAAGAATACTTTTCGTAAAATAGCTTGAATTGTTAAAATACATAAAATCAAATATTTTATAAATCAAAGCAAGCAAACACAATTTATCTTCAATAAGAAAAAATATCCCAAATAAACATCAATATAGTACTACATATTATTCAATATATAGCTTTATAATAATATTATTGTATTTTACATTTAATTATTTAAATTTCCAATTTACTCCAATAAAAAAAATTGACTAATGCTTGGTTACACATTCAGTTTTCACATTATTTACCCCAGATATTCCTTTTATAGATTCGTTTAGGGTAAGGTTGTAGAGTGAGTATAATGATTGATAGGTGAGTGCTTTCGGAAAGATCTCTTAATTAGAGATATTAAAAAGTATATACAAGACACAACTAAACTACGAAGATTAAAACGTCTAAGAAAAAAGATAGACAAGGAATGGTGCTATAGTTCTATGCCCATACTAGTGGGCAAATCCATGTCTTCACTACCATTGGATGTAAATATACAACTCTTTTATATTTCTTTAATTAATTGATTATCTATTTCATTTATTCATTACACATTTATATCTTCTTAAATTCTGATTGGTTATGCAATTTGCTTATCATGCCTTCAGCCTTTATTTGTGAGAAATTTAGTAGATTCAGTTTGTGTTATAGTTTGGTTTGAATATTCCAGTAAATTTTTGGAAGTAGCTCATTCTCACTGTATACACTCACAGCTGTCTTTCCTTGTTTTGGGGCCACTTTTCACTTTACATAATTTCTTATTTGATTTTATCAATGTTAGTTGTAAACAAAATTATTTTAGTATCATCAAATTATTTGTAATGCAACAAGATAATTGCATTATATACATAAAATAGTAAAGATTTACATATAGATTCAAGGTCTTCCTGACAGATAAGTTATACTATATACCAATATAGTCACCAGAAATTGTGGGTGTAGAGATGGGTATGTAGTCCACGTTTCTTTAATAAAATTTCCTGGCAACTATGCAGTGAGTGTGACTTATTAATTTTCCTCAGATATACTAATTAAACAGTTTTAAAGGACAATCTATGGAATCTCAGAAATGGATTTGGTTTACTCCTTTTCATTTGCTAATGCCAAATTTCATGCCTCGTTCTATCTGTTTGGAGCTATTACAGATTAAATTGTCTTTTGCATACAGACAAACTTAAGTAGTTTATTGATGAGTTAATATGATTAAAATATACTAGCCAATAACCGTATCGTTCTTCCAACATGCAGTAAATTTATGCTTTGCCGTTTTCCCTTTAGCAATATGCTTCGCTAATTATAGCATATTTTTTAAACTTATCCCCAAATCAACTAACTCTACTTGCATTCCATCTTGGGCAAGTCAACCACTGATTAATTATAGTCCATCTTGAAATAAAAATGCGTTTGAGTATCAATAAACAATAAGTTACAAACCAAGGAAGACCAACACCTAGAAACAATGTAATAATCCCTATGAGATCTCCTCGTGCTTCTCTCAATCGAAATCTTGCTTTATATAAATTAACCATGGTATATTCCTTAAAAAATCTGTAAGACAATTTTGGTCTTGGGCTAGATTATGTAATAAAGTTATGTTGTGAGACTCATGCATGAACAATCTTCAAGTATAAAAACTGGCAATCTGATTTGCACAAGTCGATGAACATCAAATTTGGATATCGAAGCTTTTGAATCCTCGTCCATTTCATTTGTCTTTCTTAGAAACATGTCTTTTTAAACACAATCTACAATTGCATAATAATCCTAATGCATTTTATTAATCCTTAATTTTCAAATGCATTTATGGGAGAGTTAGAAAGCCATAAACTTTGATTATGCCCTCATGTATATGAATAACTGAAACTAATACCCAAAAGTAGGGAGCATAGAGGGTGTTACTAATGTTTCTCTTTCCATTTTTTGGGATGGCTCCATAATTCAAAGAGATGCCAGTCAATATTTTCACCTTCAAAGGAATAAATTTGCACTTTTATCAAAAAAGCTCAATTTTGAGCTTCCCTCATATTAGTATCTCCCCTAGTCATGTAGAAGAAACTTTTGCTAAGTTCAGTTTTCTGCCCAGTAAATAAGGGATGTCACCAAAGTGATAAATGAATGAATGAAATAGTTAAAATACACCCAACAGACCAAAAACCACGTGTCATAAGGGTGTTTCTGAACACGCTTAAAAATAAATCCAAGATTACTGTCATGCAGAACACTTGCCAAATGTTAATTTTTTTAAATAGAACTAAGAGTTCCTGGATATGGAATGGGTTATTAGAAAACAAATGAACAGAATTCCTACACTTACTGAAACATAAAATACATGCCAACCAACAGACAAACCGTTAGGAACAAAAGATGCATCCTATTTGATCAATAAAAAAAATAGCTTGATCATATTCTTGGATGTTATGCATAAGAATTAGTTCTGTTCAATACACTTGAATCTTTATTTATAATTGCTCCGGAAACTCTATCCCAAGAGATATCACTTCTTGTTTTTGCAGAGCTACTGTTGTGGGTGCTACGCATCTGTTGAAAATCAGTAAGATCTTTCGAGTCCAAATTTTTTGGAGGATATATTTCTGAATTAGAACTTTCTGGTGCATGAAATTTTCCTGGGACATGCCAAACAAGTATAAGCTATATAGCAAACTAATTATGGAAAGGAGAGATAACAAAGAAAATTATTCAGACAGGCTAGTGGGTGGCTGTGTGTGCTGAAGGCACCATATTATATTACAGTAGCATTCACACCACATGATTTGAGCAATACCAGGGTTTTCTCTGTACAGATAGTAAAGTCAGACATATTGTATCATGTGCCGTTCCAGGTCATGTAATTGCCTCCATAATAAGCTAAACCTTTACTCAGTAGGTCCACAGAGGAGGGCTACCACTCCAATTTTTTATTGAAAATACTACTAATCTAATCAGCTGCATCTGCTCAGGAATTTACAAAACCCCCTTCCATGGAACTGCTAGCTATCTCGGGAGATGCTAAGTGTATCATTGTCTAGGACTGTACTAATAAGTGAAACCATACAACTGAAAACCATAGTTGCATAATGAATGTTGTTCTGCAAAAGTATACTATCTACAATAGAAGATTCTCAGTCATAATCCACGCCATTGATATGTCGAGCCATTGCCTCAATAACAAATTTGAAACACTCATAGATCACAGGCCTTAATTTTCTTTTACAACCAAAAGGAATGTTTGGTCTTAGAAGATATGAATGGACAGTGGTTCAAGAGGTTGTGTCAAGTTGGTAATGACAGATACTTGTAAGGGCATGACCTAGATTCAACTTCCTCTTGCAAAAGGGGATACATTCTGGTGTGATTTACACCACACACCACATTTAAGGCTACTGGTGATATCTCCAGAGATTTATTAAGCAAAGAATAGAAAAAGAAAGGGCTGTTGTTTTTGGAAAGAGAAACTTTGAAAGTAAATTACAGGTTTTAGGGAGATACTTCATCTACGAGGCAGTATGTGAATCAATCAAGTGTTTCAAGATCTTTTTTCTGAGAAATTAAGAGACCCTCTAAATAACCTTCATGGCATCAAGGAATAATGGAAACCTTTGGAGGGAGATCAATTGTTAAGTTTGAAATACAGAATGCGGGCTAGTGTACAAAACTAATCCTAGACTAAATGAAAACCTAAACTGTTGTTTCTTTTTCCTTGGTTTATTGGTCCTCAGGTGTGTATTGACAGTTCAAAAAATTTAGCATTATTTACTATATTTCAGATTCACAAGTGAACACCTGATAGATTACATATACAAGATAGAATACTCTAGGAACGGATATTTGGAACAAAAAACATTCCTTACAGCAGGTCATTATAGACACTAATCACAGGGATCCACTTATAGTGCCAATGTACAAGCCTCTTATGGGATCTCAACCTTGGTCAACGCCTAAATTTTTGTCTATTGCTATAACCATTCAAGAGACAAAAGTGGTAACTTGTCCCTTTGACACTTAAGAACCCTTTTGTTTTAGGTTTATTTCACCCTTACTATAGTTATTGAGGGGATCCATGTCTTGCTTTCAAATGATCTTCTTGGCATGTGTTATGGTCCTTGGCAACATCAGGGGTTTCTGTCCTCCAGCTTATGGTGCTAGCTACTCTATTTGCAAAAAATAGACATGGTTGCGAACGATATAAATTCGAAAGAAATACCAACAGAAATTTTAAATGTGTTCAAATAATTCCTAAAAACTAATGTTTGTGTGTGTAGCATAAAAATGATTGAAATCTAAATTTATACAACCAAGGAATTCAAAATATAACAATATACATAAATTCATTTCAAAAGATTTAATTGAATTAATTGCAATGATTGTCCAATTCACTTAACCAACTTGAAATGAAAACCTTACATTCATAGTTGCAGCATAGCATGTGTATAAATTTGAAGTAAATAAGATTACATTCACATGAACATAGAAAATTGCAGGAACATAAATTGTTCATTCATATGCTGCAAAAGTGAATCAAAGAAATTTGAAGCATAACGTTGGGACTGTCAAATGACTGGGGCTTGAGTCACAATCTAAGGCAGTCTTGACAAGTACTTGTCAAGACTAGCCTAGACTGCTTAAAACATCATTTAAAAAAAAGAAAAGAAAAAGAAAAAAAGCCACTAAAAAGTAAAAACAATTCGTATATATTATATTTTTTTAAAATATTCTTTTGGCCGAGTTTCATTTCTCTAATTCTCCTCAATACAACACTCAAATAAATCCTCTCATGCCAAAGCACATACTCTGCACCTCAATTTATAGGTGCTGGCATAGTTTAAAAACTTGCAAAAAAATCACCTGACTCACAAAGTTCTCATGAACTAAAATGTTAGTTGAGTTACTCATGAGTAAACTTGTCAGCAAGTTTCGGTGAGTAACTTGCAAGTAATCTTGTTGGGGAATTTTGGTAAATTAATTGCAAGTAACCTTAACAAAACATGAGTTTGAACACAAAAAATTGCTAGGTGATAATGCATCCCCTCCTCGCCAATAAGCTCTCATTTCCCAATCCACCCCTCTCTATAATGCGTCCCTTTGTAGACCTCCTCACCAATGGATAGAGCAAATGGGAATGACTGAACCACATCTACAGAATGCCAGTACCATGCATCTGCTTCAAAGCCAACGTGATGCTCCTTGCTCAAATGACTTGGATATTGGCGAATACCACATATGATTGGGAAAAGAGTCCGTATAATCACATGAAAACCATGAAACCCATTTGCTGAGAAAGATGTAGGACTGTAAATACCATCCGAGAAAGTGAAAGGTGCCCAGTGAGTACTAGAGCTAGTGAAATGATGGCTACTAAAGCGTAAAATGTTGTTGCTCCTTCCCCGTGAGTATAGCATGATGAGCCCAAGTTATGGTAGCTCTAGATGAAAGGGGAATAAGTGTATTAGAAGGGATTTCCTAGGGATTCAAAACTCCAATTCCTTTTGGTGGCCAAATACCTCCAATTTCTATTGTAGGCACCAAAGGGGAATGAAAAAAAGCTTGGAAGAAAGCGAAGGGGGCAATGACCTTTGATACGATGAACGGAATAAAACCATATCGAAGTCTGGATCGTATGAATTTGGTGTGATGTCCATTCAACATGGATTCATGTATCATGTTGCAAAAGAAATTCTACAGCCTGAAACCATAAAAACACTTCGGTTTTCACATTTTTGTCTTCCGGCTCTCACTTCTTTGTCAATTTGAGAACATTCGGTGCATTTCTAGGCGGTTACAATGGATTTTGTGCGATCTTGGGCTGATTTGAAGAGTTTTTTCGTAGCATTCAAAAGGTAAGTAACAATATTTTTGCTTGTGTTTTCTATTTTTAGATTTTTGTTTTTGTTTTTCACTCATTGTGGGGTTTGATTATTTTGTTTCATTATTGTTCAGCTAGTATAGAGGGTTTACAATGATTAACTCTACAAAATACCAAGGTATTCATGAAAATAGGTACTGCCCAAATAACTCAAAAAAGATCGTTTCACCCATTTTATAGCTATGATGATGTGCTTAGAGCTTATTAACAAAAAAATAAAATGAGATATGGCATCAAGCAACAATAAAGTTTATGGAAAGACTAGGGACCTTGCTTGGAAGCATGGGGATGAATAGAACCCTGGGGGAACAAACAAGATTAGTTGTGTAATTATTGTGGGATGAAGATGATAGGGAGCATCAACTACCTAAAATATCATCTTGCATGTATCCTTGGGAGAGATGATTTGATTTGTGATAAAGTAGAGCCCAAGGCTATACAAGAGGCTAATGCTCTCCTTATTTCATATGAGGAGAGTGTTGGTGATTTGATTTGTAGATCCCAAATCCCTAAGGATGGATAATCTCCCAAGTGCTAAGGGTGTCGAACTTGGAAAGAGTACCCGAAACCCTATGTTTGTGTTGGGCAATTGAGAACAATTTAAAGTGGATAAAACCTTCACTTTTAGCTCTATTGAACAAAGGAGAGTTTCCTTAAGGAGATGCAATAAATATAACCACAACAATTAAACACTCTTTGACACAAACCATACCCATTGCATAATGCACCCCAACTTTGGTTGTCATTTCATGCCTATATGTTGGTTTGTAGTATTCAAGGTCAAGCACTTTATTAGAGTAGATAATATGACACATAAAAGTCAATGAACACACCCTTGTGATGTTATGTACATTCAAACGTGATAATTGAAACATGCTAGAAAAGCTAAAATTGAAAGATGTTTATATTGATTTGTACTGATTGTGTATAAGATGATGGGGAGGAGCTAGTAACAAACCAGTACCTTTATTCAGTTGGGCAACAAAGTCTCCGAATTCATACAACATGCAATACCTGAAACCAAGGTGATACTTTAATCAAGCTATCACAAAAGAAAAATACATGAGCAAGTTAGGCTCTACATATACATTCAAGAAAACCATAGATAGTTGCAGAATATTAAATGAGTCTACTTAGTAATCCATTGACAAATCTGAACATATCCTTTATTATTGTGAAAAGACATCACGCAAAAGCTTTGCAATGCTTTTACAGCCATCTGGCTAGCCAATTGATCATAGATACATCCAAAAATGAACACAATGCCAATGGAGACACTCTATTAAGGTAGATTTTTCCATTAATCATCCAATCTACAAAGGTTACAAATGCTTATTACAAGTTTCAGGTAAACCTAGATCATTACAATGACAAAATACAATACCTAGATTTGGAAGATGTGGATCCTCAGGTTCTACTATGTGATTCTTTCTCTCTTTGCTATGCTCCTTTCCAATCCAATGTCATCCCCTCCCTTTCACAAATGAAAATGAAGGTCTTATACCAAACTATAGGTTGTGCTAGAGTGGGACACATGTAGACCTATAGGAAAATCTCGAAATCTACAACCTCAATGAGTAGAGGAGGTGCCCATACCACGACACATTTTTCATCATTTTTGTACTTGAAATTAGACCAAATCATGTCTTGAGGTACCCATAAGGCATGGGGAACCATCTTTCTTTCATTTGCAAACCACCCGATCATTAATGGTGCTTAGGAAAGGAGGGAGAGTTGGCAAAGTAGATGTGGGTAGTTGGGTGAATAAATATAGTTCCACTTCATTTGGTGCTAAAAACCCTTTTAAAAAAAGTGTTTAACTGTTAACATTGGCATGTGCCCGTTTTGATATATTTTACTTTTCTATGTATCAAGCACTTTGTGAAGTTGTGGAACTATGCCAAAGCTCCAACCTTGAAATGGAGGCCATTTCCCTATCGGCACTTAGACCACTTTCAAGAACCTAGAGAGGTTCTTGAACCATATCAAATTGTTGACAATAGAAAAATGCCACTTTCCCTCAAAAGTTATGAAAGGTATGTTGGGCTCCAACAAGGTTATGAAAACCTTGTTGGCATCTAACACTAGTTTCAAAACCAATCCAACTCACCGATGCTCCCTTGAAAAGTGTTTCATTCATATTCTGCAAGGTTAGAAAAACCAATTTAGGCTCCAACAACGTTAGGAAAACCTTGTTGACTCCCAACATAGGTTTTAGAACCTCTTTGGAGTGTCACCAACTTAACACTTGCAACATTTCGCTTGAATAAAGAAGGGGTTAGAAAAACCTTATCAGACGCCAATGAGGTTATGGAAATATTGTTGGGAGCTGACATAGGTTTTAGAGCCTCTTAACAATCCCAAGGCTCCCTTGAAACATATCCTCCTTGAACTAAAAACCTTGTTGGGCTTCAATAAGGTTGGGAAAACTGGACAAGGTTAGGAAAACCTTTTCAAGAGCCAACATAAGTTTTAGATTCTGCTCAAATTTGCGAATGACCAAAGACTTGGGCAACTTTTCCCCATGCAACTACTTTTTGACGAATTGTGGTAGCATACAAACTTGTGTCAAGAACCTAGGGTGGTTCTTGAACTAGCACAAATTGCCGATATACATAAAAATTTCTAACTCCTTCATGCCAAGCTTTTGCTATACCACAACAAGTGTTCAACAAAATATATGACATGCTCCCTCAAATGGGAAGAGGGCAAGAAACTCACAATGTCTCGAAAAACATGAAATATTAAGAGAAACAACACAGAAAACCCAGAAATAGGTTTTTTATGACTTTGCACCATTTGACACATAGAGAACCCATTCAGAGTTTCTTAGATCAGTTATTGTAACATCCCCGCTTGGAAATTTTAAAACAAACTTACAATTTTCTGATTTTACCTTGTAGACATTTCGTCAAACACTTTGCGGAAAAGTTAGAATTACTGCTACTATTATTCTCAATCGCAAATTTAAGAATCATGCCATTGATCATAGGTTTCATATGGACATTAAGTCAAACAGTTTGCATTAAAGGTAAACAGACATAATTTTATGATCACTTGTCATCAACTGATTTCCCAAATACCACAATAAAAAAAATGTTCCTTTCACAATTAAAAACTCAGAAATATATTTATTAAAATTTTATTGATGATCTTATTACACTGCTATATCCAACTATGGATTACAGAAAGTTAACATAGAGCAACTGAAATCTCAGAAACATTTTAATATTCATTGCTGACCTGTTAATCCTATCAACAACTCTCAAAACAATTGTACGGCACCCAAATTCAAAGTTTGCAGCTCCAATAGATGGTACAACAGCTTGCATGGGCTGCACCTCCCTTTTGGAAATGGTATGGCAGTCTTAGCACCTTTTTTGGTGCTGTGATATGAAAAAAGAGGTCCACATGCCTTTTAAACTTTGCAACCCTCCTTTTAATGTGGTACGACTCCTTACAAATTGAAGTAAAAGGTACGGTTGGGGAATCCTTGGCAGGTACCTTAAGTAATAATATATTTTCTTTACTTCTTAATTCCAACAACACACACAAGCACAAATAAATATTGAATTTCCCACTTGCACACACAACACTAGGATTTCTATTATTTCACCTTGACTGTAATTATCTAAAATAATGTCTTGCTTGCAAGACTTCACAAATTGATCTTCAATCGTACCTACAATTTTGTTTTTCACACAACTTGTAACTCTGAATGAGCCACACCGAATTAACTAGGGAGGATCTTTCACCACCGAGATTAATCTTCTCCGAGAGGGTTTTCATTCTCAAAAAGGCTGAGATGAACTGAGTTCAATTTCAGAACCACAAGGGTTTCACTAGAGAAAATGTAATAATTTGCATAATGCAAATGAGCTCACTAAACTCCTTTTATAACATTTTTGGAAGCTTTTCAGAAAATACAATATAAAAACACTTTATAAATTAAATAAGCCTTATTACTCCAAAAAGTGATTTATTTTAATATTTAAACTTTACTCGTGCTTAAAGTCACTTTTCCAAAATCCAACATTTAAAACTTTCAATTCTCATTCCAATGAGCTATTATACTAAGGTGCCCACTAAATTATTTTAATAAAATTAGCAACCTTGGTAAAAATAATTAAATTAAAGCCACAAATACACCCGAGTTGTAGAAATTGTCGAAAAACATTAAAATCGAAATCTAACTACATTGGATTGATACAAATGATGAATAATGAAAAATCAAGCCTAATCAAGTGGCCTGCTATAAATAGACACTCTCTCCAAGAATCTTGGAGAACACACCCGAAGTCACAATTCACTTCAGAAAGTGGTATAAGTTTTCTCAAAGATTAAATGAGCTCATTGGAAACATCAAATAATTCATCTACCAAGGATAACACTCATCAAGAAGGTCAAAGCCAACTACAATGCTAGAGAAACCAAAACTGGGAACATTACAGTTATTAGCAAAGAGTGGATAAAGTGAAATGTACAAACTTGGAGTAAAATGAAGCAAAAATAAGACACATAATAGTTGGCAGACTTCCCGAAAAACTCAATGAGTTGATGAAAAATTGTCGAGTCAAGCCACTTGTGAGTTTTTGTAGTGTTAACTCGTCAAAAAAACTCGGCGATTTTTTGACAAGTACTCGTTGATTTTTGGCAAGTTTGACAAAAAATCGCTAGATAGATAAAAAATGTGAAACAAAAAAAAACACAAAAAGGAAAGAGTCAAAAAATGTCATGTCCCCGAAATTATAGCACTGAAATATAAAGCATTAAAAAACAAGATGAACAAAATACATAATAAAACATTAACAAGTTAATACTCTTATTATGAAAGATAATGTTATAATTATAAATATAAATATAATATTGTGAATACCAAAATATAGATATTAAAATTTATAAAAAGATAATATTGTTATTATAAAAATAATATTACAATACAAAAAAAAAAAATAATATTAATGAGAAACACACAATATATATTAATATAACTATCATATAAAATGGAATAATTAATATTTATGAATATCATATTATTCATAAAATAATGTTAAAGAAAAAATATATATAAAACAATAAATATTTAAATATACTCCAGCAATCCTTATTAAAAGATAGCAATGTTAATAAACTAAGGCAGCAACTAGATTATAGAATCGTAGGATGTGAAGGAGCAGCAATAAATCCCACTTAACAATCCACTGCGGCCATGGAGGGGTGGGGGTCCCACTCAACAATCCGTTGCGGCCATGGAGGGGTGGTAGGCCCGGAACCACTTATAAGCTCTGTTGGCTTCCCCCAGTAGGTTGAGTGTCTTCCGAGGTGATGGAACGAGAAGAGAAAGAAGGTACAAGTGTTTCCTCTAAGCACGCCACTCCGAGACGTTCATGCCGCTCGAGGCCAAGGGGTGCGTTGTCCTGATAGGACGCTTGTGCTTAGATGGATAGCTTTGGGCGGCTCTACCCATGCCACTCCTCATATGTCTTTATTATTGATTTGTGATTATATTTATATTTAATTATCTAGATATTAATACTAACAGATATATGTACATGTGGAAATATTAAATGCAGACTTCAATCCAAGATTACTTAGTCAAAGAGAACATTCATTTGAAAAAGAAGAAACCCTAAACCTGATCAACAAGCGAATTCTAGGGCAGACAAATGGATTTTAGGGCAAGTCCGGGTAAGGGACATTACAAAAAACTCGTAATTTTTCCCTATGAATGCACCTCACACTTCCTCACATAGCACTTGGAAAGCAAATATTTTTCATTAAAAAGTGCCAAATACCTAATTTCTCCCTTGACTGTGTAATGTCCCCAATTTAGCCTTACGCTCTTCTTGAAGTTTTAGCCTAATTCTGGAAACTCGTAGGCTAAACAGAATGGAAAATTAGGGTTTCCTATTTTTAGAGAGGTTTTAGATGCAGTTTTGAGGGCTTGCATGCGGGAGTTTTTGATGCATGTCTAATGGAGCTTTCTGGGTTTTTGGAGAGCTTCAGGATGAGGTAACATGCATGTTAAGAATATGATATGCAATTTTGGCAGGTACTTTGCATGCAGGAATGGTTTCTGGGTTTTTCTGGGTTTTCAGAGAACTTCAAAATGGTGTAACATGCATCTCCATCTGACAATCTTTTCAGACACTTACTATTTACAGTAAGTCATGTTGGCTTCCCGGTTTGTGTTCAGAAGGCATTTGGAAACACTTACTATTTATAGTAAGTCATGATTACTGCTCAGTTGATGTTCAGATGAAGCTTTGCAAACTTACTATTTATAGCAGTTTGCTATTTTTGGTAAGTCTATTTTTAGCAGTATCATTCTAGCAGCAACTCAATCATTTGCAGTTCAGTATGGTTGAATAGTTTGGTTTTCTGTTGAGTTTGAAGTGAACTTACTATTTTTGGCATTTGCTACTTTTAGTAAGCCCATTTGTGGCAATGGCATCTTTATCAGCTTGGTTTAGCTCAACTAATGTAAGTTTGCTATTTTTAGAAGTAATCAGTTGTAGTTTGAGCATTGCTCTTGGTTACCTCCTTGGACTAAGTTCCATACTTAGTCAATTTTATGTTTTGAAGTTGTACCCCATGCCTAGGCTTGATAACTTCAAGTTGTTTTAAAATTGGGGTCATGAGTTGGACGCCTCATTAATGAATTTTAATATTTCATTAATGTTTAAATATCTCTTCAAAAGTGGGACGACTTGGGAAGAATATTAAGAGTTTCAAATATTTTAAAAATGCTTTTGAGGTGGCGTCCCTTGGAGGAAATGAACAATTTCTTGTGGAGAGTTACAAATTGCTTCATTTACCAATTGAAGCTTATTTATTGATGCCTTGCTCATTGTTTCATATCTTTGGAAAATTATTGTAAAGTTGTGCTGCTAGTTTGAATCCAGAACCTGGCTAAGAGGAAGCTTAGCACATACAAACCTGGCTAAGGGGAAGCTTAGCAAATGTACCATCCTTCGGGCCTGAAACTATGGCTTCCTAGGTGGTTGATTGTGACTATACTTCATACAGAGGTGCAGATTGAGCTTTAATTCTGATGTTGTTGGACAGGTTGCTGCTATAAAGCCTGTTAGCTAGTTGCTGGTTTATACATGGCTGAAGCGAAATTTCATTGATAGCTTCGTCATGAAATTTATTCTCGTTCTGGGTATTTGCTCATGCTGTTCAACTATGAAGGGCGCCTAGATTTGAGAAGTTTCAAAATTTTATACCGAGTCTTGAATTTTCTAGAAGAGTTCGACCCTTCCTAGAGGCCATACCACTTCTTGAAGGCTGCATTGGGATTCATGTTGTCTGTATTTGCTCTGTTTGACATGAATTCTTTAGTGGAGGTTGGACGCCTCGCTAAGAGTCTTCATTTGGCTGCTATTGGAAGCTTCCTGGAGTTGTATTGAAGAATCTATGTCCATATTGGGTGATTTCTTATCTTGCTGGTCTTGTTTTCTGTATTTTCTGTTTATGATCAGATTGGTTAGATATTGTTTAAATGCTGATTTGAGCTTCAATTCCACATCATTTCATATTGTAAATGTTAGAAGTTGATTACTCTAACCATTGGCAGATTTTGGAAGCTTATCTCTTTGTTTGCAATGTAATTCATTGTTTGTAAAGCTGATTAGTAGTACTAACAACTATTGTTTATGTTGCTGCAATTTTAGTTTATTTTATACTCCCACGATTGAGTGGTTGAGTTTAATAAAGCTTCTTTAATTAATGTTGTATTCCCCCCACGAAATAAGTGGTTGTGAAGATTTGTATACCCCCCATTGTACAAGTGGAACTGTTGTTACATGGCTGGCTTGCCGCCTTAAAATAATTGTAATAATCACACCCACTGAATAAGTGGAGTATTCCCACCGCTTGTGGATGCTTGCTCAGCAGAAGAAGTGTTCTTTCATTTTTGTAATTAGCACTCCACCATATGTTAGCACCTCGCCTTCTAAAGGATCTTGTGTACACATTCTTGGTGTTGAGTTTAGCTCTCTCTTTCAATTGTAATCAAGTCAATTATTGAGTTATTAAATCCTAGGGGATCCTCTGACCATATGCCTGCCCCTCTTCCTTAAGTGGTTTTAGGGTGCATTCTTGGTAAGAGTTTATTTCAGCATCGTTTTGATTTAAAGCTAATCTTAATGGGTGCATGATTGCATTGTATGTGAACTGAAAAATCAAGAAAAAGTTAAGGGGAACATTTCAGAGTGATAACATTGTGAAATGGTGTGCGACAAGAAGTTTTATGTGGTTTCAAAGGCCTTAATTTGGGCTTGGTGGTAGGAGCGCTACCCCTCGATCCCACCCTATATCGCAACAGGGAATGCACTAGGGGTGCTGCCCCTTGACCCTATTGGGAGCATTGCCCCTAGATCCCCATAAGGGGCATTGCCCCTCGACCCTGTTGGGGGCGTTGCCCTTAGACCCCCATGAGTGGCGTTGCCCCTCAACCTTGTTGGGAGCATTGTCCCCAAAACCCCATGAGGGGTGCTGCCCCTCAACTCCGCTTAGGGCATTGCCCCTAAACCCCCATGAGGGGCATTGCCCTTCGACCTCGTTGGGGGCACTACCCCCAAACCCCTACATGGGGCATTGGCCCTCAACGCCATTGACATTTCCACTCCCAGACCCCCACTAGTTATCGAGATTTCTTCTCATTTAAGAAATTTGACTACAATGAGGGGATTTGGGAGTGAAGACTGGAATTGACAACTTAGAAAATTATATTTATCACTATCATAATATCATTGATTAGAACTTCTCAAGTTTTCGCAAGACTACAATGGTGTGCAAAGATTAGAACCTCTCCCCAAGTTTTCACTAGACTAGGATAGAGGAAGATGTCAAATGTTGTAATATGCAATTTATGAATTATGATGATGATTTTCAAAGAGAATCATCATAAATTTATAATAGTTTCCAGGTAACTATTGTATCAGGGTTTCACATGATGCAATTTTGTATTCAATTTGTATCCAAATGAATCAAATTTAATAGAAAATACTGTTACTCATTGGATATATTTTGTCTTAGAATTTTGCAAAAAAGAAGTGTTTTTCAAGAAATTTATGCAATTTTCTCAAGTTTTTGCCAGGTTGAGTTTTTTGGGTCTGGCGAGTTTTTGCCGAGTCTGAGTCTACCAACCATGAGACACATCAAGTTGGGGTGCCAACATTAGCTCTAGTCGAGGATGTGTGCCTCTTGTAGGCACAACAAGAATCCAGATCCTTGGGAGTAGACCAAAAAGGGAGGAAGACTAAGACAACACACTTCATCATGATCAACCATGGATCATGATTGCACAAACACAACAAGATATCTACAAGGAAAAACAACATACAATGACATGAACGCACATAATGGTGAAGAACAGTTACCTCTATCAAAGACAATTCTATTGAAGAAATTGATCTCCCTCAAGCCACAATTATACTCACCACCCAACTAAAACAAATAAAGTCTTTCATTCGCATGCACAAACTTTTGATTACCTTGGAGAGAGTGAAGACCAACTCCATCATCAATCTTGCCATTGCATGGCAACCACAAAAAATAGGCCTCTATATCATGCCATGATATATCATTGAAGTTCAAAACAATTGGGTACACAACTTGAAGAACTAGGTCAACTTCAAAATAAATGATATTTTCATAGCTGTTGACCTTCTTGATTGAATTGAGGTAAAAAGAATGCCTCCAATTCACATTGTAATGAAAATATGCCTCACTATTGAGTCGATTTGCACAAGGAAACTCCCTCTTATGCACATCAAATTGAAAATTTAAAAGCTCTAGCATATTCAAAACTTGAGCAAAAGGCACAACATCTACTTGGTATATTTGTTGCTGCTCAACTTCATTGCAAAATGTATGCTAGGCCCAAGTGAAGCACTCAAACTTAGGCATACAATCATCCCCAACATCAAAGTTGCATCTTCATTGTGAAGAAGAACTTCATACTTAGTTTTACTAGTTTTAGGGAAACATGCAACCAACTTACCTCACTGCCATTCATGCTGATGCAATCTTCACCAGCACAAATATTAGAACCATGAGACACTTTAGGTGAACTAAATTCTTCAAATTGTCTCACTATTTCAATATTTCCTTAGCAACTTGTTGTGACACATGCACTGCTGAAATCCATCATGTGGCACACTTCTTCCACATTCATTTCTGCAACAACACTTTCATATGACCCATTTGAAGCACAATTTGCATGAGGGAGACTAAAAATCTTGCACCAAATGAATAGGTTTTCATATGCGTCCACACGGTCACCATCCATGCAATCATCAAGGGCAAGGTCTTCAAACATAAAATCATTTGTTGCACCACCAACACCTGTTTCAACAATACTATCACCAAGTGCAGCCATGTAAAAGAAAGTGCAATCATGTGTAAGTCATCCTTATGCAAATAAAGACTAGTAGCTTCAACATCAAAATTAGGGAGAAAAGATGGCAATACATCAAACAAGAAACTAATATCTTGTTCATCCTTTACATCACCATCATGTGTACACTTTACACCATCAACTTCAAAAGATGATCAATCTGATTGCTCACTTGCACATACCTCCTCTTTGTCCACCTAATTCTTTCTAGCAGTAGGGTCATATTCCTCACTTTCAAACTGGGAGTCATCATTAATCTCTTCGCTATCATCATCCATGAATGACTGCTCCAATTGAAGGTAGGTGCACACACTATCATTATCCTCTATATTGCTATCATGCAATGCACCACCACCTTCCTCTATTTGCCTGCAAACATAATCATCATTTGATATTGTGCGCTTATCACATGAAAAATCCATGCCATTGCTGTCCACAATAGCTGGTTTATTTTCAGCAATATTTGTACTTAAGGATAATGATTTTCCAGCCATATCCTTTTTCAATTTCTCAACATAATCAAGGAATAAGTATGTTTGTTGCATGTTTACCAAATTTAATTCTTTACATATTGAAACTAGACTTGCCTCATAAGCCTCAAGTAATATATTGATACATACAAGTGTGTTAGTGTAATGTCCCCTTCTCAACAATAAGCAGTGCAATGGCCCGTCAGTCTATTCCGGATGCCCGTAAGTCTATTCCGGATGCCCGTAGGCTCGTCGGAGGTAAAATTAGGGTTTCCAACTGTTTGGAGGTTTATGGCATTTTCAAGGGTTTGCATGTTGGAGTTTTGAGATTTGGATTCTGGATTTTCAGAGAGCTTTGCAGTGGTATGACATGCAAATGCATTGGGCAACTTTTTCGAACTTACTATTTTTAGTAAATTCTATTTCTGGCAGTGCTCTGGTTGGCAACAATTTAGTGTGCTTTCTATTTCGAGCAAGGCAGTTTGGGTATATTTGGCTTTCAGTATTTTGAGGCTTATTTGGTAAAATGAATTATTTAAGTCATTTAATATTTTATTAACATATTGGCCCCCTTGGCCTAGTGTTATGACTCAAGTAGTTTTATGGGTGGCTCTTGAGGGTGGACGCCTCATTAAGAGGTATTTTAATATTTCAAAAGTTGATTATTCTCCCTTGAGACTTGGATGCCTAGGGATGAGGGTGGATTAAGTGAATTTTAAAATAAAAATATTTCACATGAGTTTGGGCATCCCTTTTGGAGGGAAAAGATGGAATTCAACGAGTCATCATAAGTTCTATTTAAGAAGGCCTTTGCTCATTCATTTGGTATCCATTTTCTATTGACGATGAAGTGCTGCCGAATTGATTTCAGACTTTTGGCTTCGAGGAATGCATACCTCCTAGCAAGTATTCGGTTTCGTGTTTGAAAGATAACACCTGGCTGAATTGAGACTGCTTCTCATCCAAAGATTGCAGATTGAGCTTCACAGTTGAGAGTTTTGGTGATATTTTCGGTTTTGATGTTGTTGGTTCATGTATGGCTGTAGGTGATTTTCAATCATAGCTCATTGTGTGAATTTTCTTTTCTTCTGGGTATTGGCTCATCATTCTTCTTGGCTTTGGGCACCCCTATTCTCAAGTTTACAGATTGTATTGTTGAGTGTTTGATTTTCTAGAGCTGGTTGACTTCTCCTTGAGGCCGTCCCTTTGTGTTTGCTTTCACTAGGATTCGAGCCAAGCTAAATATTGCAAATTGGAGGCCTTAGCTCTTAGAAATTGGATGCCTAGTCTTCATATTTCCCTTGCATTTGCTTTGGTTGTTATCGGAGCTGTTTTGGAGTAGTTTTGAGCATTTTAGTGAGAGCTTAGTTGCTGGTTTGCATTTTCAGTTTGCTGGTTTTCCTTATCAGACTTGGTTATGTTAGTCTAATGCTATATTCCTTTGATGTTCTCTCTCATACTTGTAATAAGGAATATTGTGAAAACATTGTATTGAAGTTGGAGCAAATTTTATTGAAAAATTATTGTAAAAGAAGCATATTGCAATTGCTGGTTTCAGTAGTACTAAATCAGCCTTTAATTTCCAACATATTTCATTTTGTATTATCTACTCCCGCTGAATAAGTGGGTGAGTTTTTATATTTCAGTTTTGCTTCACTCACGCTGAATAAGTGGTTGAGTATTTTAATTTAAATAATTGTAATAATCACTCCCGCTGAATAAGTGGTAAGAGCTTCATGGTCGGTTATCCGCCTACATTTACATTTCAACACTTTATTTTCAGAATGGTCGGCTAGCCTCTTACAGCATTGTAATTTCAGTTTCAGTTTATTGCTAGTGATCCCCTTGCACCGTATGCTCTCACCTCGCCCATATCGGGATTAGGAGGGTTCCATTTCAGCTGGTTTGATTATTCGGCTAACCTTAACGGGTGCATTGTTGTTTGGTGAAATTTAAAAAAATAAACTAAGGGGGATATTTCAATGGTATCAGAGCCCAAGTTCCTACCATCCTGTGAAAAACAAAGCTCAGTTGTCAAATGAGTGATAGAGAAGTTAGATACTACACCAAAGGTCAAGCAAGAATTCAGTATCAGAATCCACCAATTCCAGACGCAGAGACTTTTTCAGAGGCTTTGAGAGACAGTGGTAAAGCAATTGAGACCATGTCAGAAGGAGGTAGACTTTCAATGGAAGAAAGGGAAGTTAGAGCTGAAAAGAAGTTTGATACTATACTAGATTACTAGATATGATGTCAAGTTTGCTAGCAAAGATGGATCAGCATGTGACTCAAAATCAGTCCCAACCTCAACAAAATCATGTTGGAGAAAATAGTGGTTTAGGGACTAATGGAAGAGATAGAACTATTGGCCAACATGTTGCAACCACTAGAGGATCAACCTTTAGACCTCTCATTCCAAACTTCATTCCGAGAGAAGAACCAGAAGCAAAAATTGAGATGTTCTTGGCAGATGAAGTTAGAAACATATACATGGAGTATGCTTTGCTTCCAGCAGAGATTCGTGATGCCATATCACTGGATCAATATATGAATCAAAAGAAGAGAAGAGGAGGCAGAAGGAATGACTATCGTGCTCCTATAGCTCCTAGAACGGACTATCATCAATCCCTTGGTAAAGTTACTTTGGCACATTTTCATGGGAGTGATAAGTGTTCGACAAGGTCATGGGTGCAAAAGCTTGACAATTACCTTTCACTTAGATCGATGCCTAAAGAAGACACCATCAAGTTCGCCACCTTGCATTTAGATGGAGCTGCTCAAGAATGGTGGTATCATGGGTTGGTCACTCTTGGCCATAATCTCATTCATACCTATGAAGAATTTACAAACAATTTGATAGAAAGATTTGATACCAAGGATCCAAAAGTAAGATTCCGTGAATTGGCACAGCTGAAGCAACATGGTTCATTAGATTCATATGTTGCTGACTTTCTAAGGTTGTCCATGATGGTGCCCAACATCACTGAAAGGAGGCTTGTTGTGTTATTTATTGAAGGATTGTTGGAACCATTGAAGGGTTGGGTCAAAGCCTTTGATCCACTGTTACATCCCGAATTATGAGGTTACTATATACTAGTGCTATAAAAGGTAGAAATGAGTGTAAGGTGAAATCTGGAGATGCTTGCACCTTGTTATCAATATGTATGTTAGCTCATTTGACGTTGTTTCATTTGATGATTGATGTAATTCATGGTAAATACTGCATATATGTGAATATCAGGAAAATGAATCTTGTTTTATAATTGATTTATATAGATATTGCAAATGTTGTGAACAAGCAACTGCTGAGATTGTATGTCTATGGATGCAGAAACAGGAACTATTCCTCCAGGAGGAGGGGAGACATCACTCGGGAGAGGTGCTTGGTCGAGTAATCGGTAAAGCTGATCAAGTTGAGCATACACACACTTCACTGAGGATTTTTGGGAACTGAGTCAGATTGAGTTGTCTTAATAAGTCATCCTTAGGCTTAGGAGTTTTGGATTACTTCCCTATGCTTTGTGAGTGGTGTTACTTGTTGACTAACTTACTGCTCTGTGATCCTCGAATGTGAAATATGAACTGATATGAGGACATAGGTAGGATGTATAGGTATATACATGTATCACTCATATACATGTATCAGTATGTATGGCATGGCGCTACAGACGTATGATGGGCAATTACTATGCCATACGCATGTGTCGACATGGCATACCTACGAATACATACACAGGACCGATACACCTATAGACTCATACATGCTATCCATGATGTTTGTTATAACATTATATGATGCATGAAATTTACAGTTAAAATTATATATACATGTTTGTACAAACAGGTGTATAGAAGGTATGACTGACTGGCTCACAATACACGTGCCTGGATACAAAGATGTATAGATATATTTAAAAGTAAATGTTTGAAAGTGTTTATATATATATATATTTAATATAAACGTTATTATAGTTTTACCTGGAATAAAATATATAGATATAATCTATAGTAATAATTAAATATTATATAGATATATACATATATTTAAACAAGGTAAATAAAACTATAATAGGTTATATATTTAAAATAATGCAAAATATAGATATAACATTTTATTTATTAAATAAATATTATCTTGGAAAATAGATAAGCTCAACTTATATAGTTCTTTGGTAAATAACATGTATTTACCATGAGAAATATATATAAGACTAATATAGTCTTTGGATTAAAATTCGTATGAAGTTTATTCTTTTAAAATAAAAGTATTCTTTTAAACTTTTGACTATCATATACTTTGTAAAAAATATTTCATTAAGCTGAGAAATCGCGGAATTTCATACTCCAAATATTGAAAGGAATAAGTGAAATTTTTGAATGATGAACTCGCGTGACTGTAACTCACGCCATGAGACCAGGTCGCGACTTGCTGGAAATGTGTATGGAAAGGCGGAAAAGAAGCCAGGTGGGACGCGTTTTGCATTTGACTTTTTCTGCAATGAACATCTATCCGCCATTTTCTGGGCGCTTCAGCTAAGTTCGCCTGTAAGTGTCTTTCATTCCTATTTTACACGTGAGAGTTGAAATCTTCTTAGGTCGAATCATCTCTGTTTTGCTGAGTAAGTATGGAAATTCGCCACATTTCATTTTGAATATTCAAAGACGCAGTCCTGTCTTTTTACATGCCTGCAAGAGTGGAAATTGTTGGGCTGTGGACTCCATAAATAGCCGCCCAGTTCATTCATCAAGAATCACTTGCAAACTCTGAATTTTCTTTTGTGAGAGCTGCAATTTGTCCCTGCTGTATTCAAACGAATTTCCTGTGAGAGCCATACCCTGTCATTACTATATTGCAACCATTTTGAGAGCCATATTCTGTTATTACTATATTGCATTCATTTTGAGAGCCATATCTTGACAATTCTGTAGAAGCATTTTGTGAGCAATCTTTTATTGTTGTGGAAGCATTTATAAGATAATCATACTCTGTCATTGCTGAATAAGCATTGGTTGAGAGCCATATTCCGTCATTGCTGAATAAGCATTTGTTTGAGAGGAGTGACACTGACAAAGGAGGAGAAATAGCTGCAGACTGGAATCATCTACAACAAGGAAAACAGGCATGTGTAATGTATTAGATTAATTTTGTAAATTAATTAATTTGCTTGAGAATTTGCTTGGAAAAGGATAGTAAAATAGAAAAGCATTTGAAGAAACACTGTTGGAATAAGATAGTTGATGTTATGAAATAACTTAGGGAAAGCTTGTTTGAGAAAGGTGAAAAGAATGCATGATTGTGTAAAGGAACATTTATCTGTCTTGAAAGGTAGACATTGCATTTAGGTATTATTGCTTATTTGTATGATCTCTATATATGGAGAATATGATTGAAGTAGATACTAGAAACTAGGAATGGAGTGAGGATAGTGGTCTAGAAGGGTCTTTTCAGCTTAAATTATAGGGATAACTGGGATAAGCTAAAAGTACTCTTAGGATAAAGATTTCCTGATTAGGAGAAATGGTATAAAGACCCTTGTTGATTGCATTCCAATTCCTGATTACATAGTTTGCTTGAAGGTAGGTTGTCTGAAACAAGATATACCTCCCTTATGTAGCTATGGAAGTAGAATGTCTAAAGGTAGGTAATCTGAAACAAGGTATACTTATCTTGTGTAAACCTCTTAGAAAAATGTTGTAGGTTAGTCTGGGATAAAAGATTATCCAAAAGTAAAAGATGATACCTATGCGTAGTATAAGATAGCCTTAAATCAAATCGGCCCTGGATAGTGTATATGATAGATGACCTTCATTCGAAGTACTGAATGTGAATACTTTGGCCAAAGTAGTGGAAGGTACGACATCCACTTAGATGTGAGATAGTTGAGACTACACTGTCAATTCATTGTGATCCATCATGCTAGTTCGGGATTGTCAAATAGCAAGTTCTAGATGTATAGGACACTACACTATGCTTAGTTGGGTTGTCGCAGTCGGTTACTTTACCAATCTCTTCGTTCGAAGGGAGGGCCATCTATTGAAAGATAGATGTGCGGGGGACCGCATTATCAGTCCATGGTTGGCGGAAAAGCGTTTGAGTGATGTTTCTCCTCCACAGCAGGCGACAGATACACCAAGATTTGTAAGGAAGGGAACCTGGACTATCTTAGGCAAAAGCTTACGAGCTATGTATGTAATTGTTTTACTTTTGTACTCTGAATTATATTTACAATGGAAATGGAATCCATGTAGAAAAATATATTGTAACTGGCATGTAATTATCAATAAAGAAAGGAAGAATTTTATTGTAATGTCTTTGTTATTTGTTACATTTATATGTTTGAAGTGAAATGTGGAAAAATTTTAATTACCCAAGGATGGGGTCGTTACATGTGGTATCAAAGCTACCAGGTTCTGCACTAAAACCTATGAGCTCATTACGCAACAACGCGTAAACCTTATCATAAGATAATGGTTGAAAAATTTCTTGTGCTGCAACAACAAGAGAAAAGAACTTAGGAAAAGTGAAAGAAAAATGACTTATGACAATACCTAGGATTGTGGAAGATTATGCAATCAGGTTATGTAGGAAGGTTAGGAAGAATAACCAATAGATACCTTTATCCAACGAAACATATTTATATGATTCTAAGGAAAAAGAAGGAATATGAAAACCTCTTAATTGTAGCAATCTACAATTGTAAAAGAGTCAGGAACACCTGGATAAGTGTAAACTCTACGAATCTATGTACGCAAAGTCAACATAAATTAGACTATTCAAAGTTGGATATGAACAAAGGAAGTATTCTCAAGGTTGGAGAACTCATGACTTGAACTCTTGTGTTAAGATAAAGATCTTGTTAGGAAAGAGTTAGTACCTAGAAAATGAGAAAAGGTCAAAATGGTCAGAGGAAACAATCAAGGACATGAGCAAGGTTGCTCCAGCCAAAATCAATGAGGTCATTGAAATTTTGAGACCAAAACAACTTTGGTAACTGAAAGGCTAAGAGAGGACAAGATTCCAAGCATTGGAATAAGGATTTATGAAAAGGTGAGTATGAGAAAGAAGCCCGAAATCAGGATGGTTTTAAAAAAAAGGGTTTGGATAGAACATGGATAGGTTGAGTTATAAGTAGAATTCACTAACATGAATTACGAAAATCAACACATGTTTAGTAGTCCCAAAAGGAAATGGAATGCAACATGACACTATGTGTCAGAACATTTGAAGTTACAAGGAAAGTAACGCTTTGAGTTGAATTAAGATATCAACAAAAGAGATTTGTGAGTATGGGTATTTCTTCACCAGAAAGGATATTGGAAAGAAATGGAGAATATTAGTGTGTTTCTTAAAAACTACTAAAGTTGCTGATTATTTATTAGATCTCCTACTGGTTGATTCACTATGCTGAATCTGTGAGATAAAAAGCAATGAAAAAGTCAAACAACAAAGAACGATAAACCCTTTCCAAAGAAGCAAGTAATTGCAAAGAGTTTAACGCAAATAGAATGAAAGTTGTGAAAACACTAAGGGGGGAAGGAAGAGAGTGGATTGACTCAAGTACAGTACCCCACCCAACAAAAAAACTTGGTTATGTTCTCAATATGGAAGAACTAATGACTTCTTTGCAAGTCATGAGGATAATTAAGTCATATATCATATGACCACAAGAGAAGAAGATAAATGAAAACTATCTCCGCAAAAACTTAGCCTTTACATGGGAAATAAAGGTAGCGTGAGATCAAAATAGGTTACCACTTAGTCAAAGGCAGACTACTGTTGGATATAAAAGAAACTATGTGCCCAAAATTTTGGAAGAATCAAGAATGGGACAAGGAAAATGTCAAAGTTAGGACATCTAAATAACAAAGGGTATTGTCGGATGAGAAACCACTATTACCTAGGAAAAGATAGAGTAAGCGGTTGCATGGAATGTGGCAAGGTAATGTCTGGTATACCAAGAAATGAGGACTGTATGTCATCATAGGTAGGACATGTAAACTCTCTTGCAATCCTAGAAGGAAAATAGTAGAACATAAGACAGATCAATATGTCTATGTTAGGAGAACTAACATAATGTTCCAGTGGACAAACTCATCAATGAAATCAATGTTTTGGAAAAAACTTGACTTATAGGATTTTGGTCCTAAATAATATATTGTGGGTAAGTAGTTGCTTAGTAAACCTGAAAGGTTATTTTAGTTTAAACAAATAATGATAAGGTTGTGTAAACCATAATCATACCATGAGACAACCGTTTGAAAAAAAAAAGGGGTGCAATATATTATTTTAGTCAAATGGTGGACTAAATCTTGAATGATTTGTAAACTTCTAAAATTGAAGTTTAGACCGTTATATGGAGAGAAAGGAAACTCTGTTAAAGCTGAAAAAGGCTTGGGTATAACCATAGACTTGATAGAATGTCACAAAAAGAGTAATGGATTGAAATGATCAGTGAAAACCTTATTGATAACAAAGCTTAAGTAGAGCAGTATCAAAATTGACAAGTGTCTAGGAGCAAAGTTATGCTCAAGGTGGACAAGTAATCAAGGGAAAGTACTTTATGGTAAGGATAATAAATGTGTGAGTGCCGGATTGACTCGGTTTATGAGTTGTCTAAAAGTATAAATACAAAGGAAAAGGATTAGACCCACGATGTAGTGTACAATACATCGACACTCCTCTTCCACTTGGATTATACTAAAGATAAATTCATGGACCAATGAATTCCGATCACCAAGTATAGTTATTATTATATATTGGATGTATTTATGAAATAAAGCTCTTCGGGAGAGTAAGTATGTGTGAAGCATACAAGAATTCCCTATGCGATAGTAAGGACACTTGAAGCAAGGTCTAGGACGGGTAAGATTGCTACATATGATGGATGTTTTGTAAATCTTACATATTTTTGGAATTGTAAGTAAAACTTTATTTGACTTTAACTATATGTTACAAGGTTGTAAGATCATCGAGGACGATGATTCACAAGGGAGGAAGTATGTTACATCCCGAACTATGAGGTTACTATATACTAGTGATATAAAAGGTAGACATGAATGTAAGGTGAAATCTGGAGATGCTTGCACCTTGTTATCAATATGTATGTTAGCTCATTTGACATTGTTTCATTTGAAGATTGATGTAATTCATGGTAAATACTGCATATATGTGAATATCAGGAAAATGAATCTTGTTTTATAATTGATTTATATAGATACTGCAAATGTTGTGAACAAGTAACTGCCGAGATTGTATGTCTATGGATGCAGGAACAGGAACTATTCCTCCAGGCGGAGGGGAGACATCACTCGGGAGAGGGGCTTGGTCGAGTAACTGGTACAGCTGATCAAGTTGAGCATACACACACTTCACTGAGGATTTTTGGGAACTGAGTCAGATTGAGTGGTCTTAATAAGTCATCCTTAGGCTTAGGAGTTTTGGATTACTTCCCTATGCTTTGTGAGTGGTGTTACTTGCTGATTGACTTACTGCTCTGTGATCCTTGAATGTGAAATATGAACTGATATGAGGACATAGGTAGGATGTATAGGTATATACATGTATCACTCATATACATGTATCAGTATGTATGGCATGGCGCTACAGACGTATGATGGGCAATTACTATGCCATACACGTGTCGACATGGCATACCTACGGATACATACACATGACCGATACACCTATAGACTCATACACGCTATCCATGATGTTTGTTATAACATTATATGATGCATGAAATTTACAGTTAAAAGTATATATACATGTTTGTACAAACAGGTGTATAGAGGGTATGACTGACTAGCTCACAATACACGTGCCTAGATACAAAGATGTATAGATATATTTAAAAGTAAATGTTTGAAAGTGTTTATATATATATATTTAATATAAATGTTATTATAGTTTTACTTGGAATAAAATATAGAGATATAATCTATAATAATAATAATTAAATATTATATAGATATATACATATATTTAAACAAGGTAAATAAAACTATAATAGGTTATATATTTAATATAATGCAAAATATAGATATAACATTTTATTTATTAAATAAATATTATCTTGGAAAATAGATAAGCTCGACTTATATAGTTCTTTGGTAAATAACATGTATTTACCATGAGAAATATATATAAGACTAATATAGTCTTTGGATTAAAATTCGTATGAAGTTTATTCTTTTAAAATAAAAGTCTTCTTTTAAACTTTCGACTATCATATACTTTGTAAAAGATATTTCATTAAGCTGAGAAATCGCGGAATTTCATACTCCAAATATTGAAAGGAATAAGTGAAATTTTTGAATGATGTACTCACGCGACTGTAACTCACGCCAAGAGACTAGGTCGCGGCTTGCTGGAAATGCATATGGAAAGGCGGAAGAGAAGCCAGGTGGGACGCATTTTGCATTTGACTTTTTCTGCAATGAACATCTATCCGCCATTTTCTGGGCGCTTCAACTAAGTTCGCCTGTAAGTGTCTTTCATTCCTATTTTACATGTGAGAGTTGAAACCTTCTTAGGTCGAATCATCTCTGTTTTGCTGAGTAAGTATGGAAATTCGCCACATTTCATTTTGAAATATTCAAAGATGCAGTACTGTCTTTTTACATGCTTGCAAGAGTGGAAATTGTTGGGTTGTGGACTCTATAAATAGCCGCCCAGTTCATTCATCAAGAATCACTTGCAAACTCTGAATTTTCTTTTGTGAGAGCTGCAATTTGTCCCTGCTGTATTCAAACGAATTTCCTGTGAGAGCCATACCCTATCATTACTATATTGCAATCATTTTGAGAGCCATATTCTGTTATTACTATATTGCATTCATTTTGAGAGCCATATCTTGACAATTCTGTAGAAGCATTTTGTGGGCAATCTTTTATTGCTGTGGAAGCATTTATAAGATAATCATACTCTGTCATTGCTGAATAAGCATTGGTTGAGAGCCATATTCCGTCATTGCTGAATAAGCATTGGTTGAGAGCCATATTCCGTCATTGCTGAATAAGCATTTGTTTGAGAGGAGTGACACTGACAAAGGAGGAGAAATAGCTACAGACTGGAATCATCTACAGCAAGGAAAACAGGCATGTGTAATGTATTAGATTAATTTTGTAAATTAATTAATCTGTTTGAGAATTTGCTTGGAAACGGATAGTAAAATAGAAAAGCATTTGAAGAAACACTGTTGGAATAAGATAGCTGATGTTATGAAATAACTTAGGGAAAGCTTGTTTGAGAAAGGTGAAAAGAATGCATGATTGTGTAAAGGAACATTTATCTGTCTTGAAAGGTAGACATTGCATTTAGGTATTATTGCTTATTTGTATGATCTCTATATATGGAGAATATGATTGAAGTAGATACTAGAAACTAGGAATGGAGTGAGGATAGTGGTCTAGAAGGGTCTTTTTCAGCTTAAATTATAGGGATAACTGGGAAAAGCTAAAAGTACTCTTAGGATAAAGATTTCCTGATTAGGAGAAATGGTATAAAGACCCTTGTTGATTGCATTCCAATTCCTGATTAAGTAGTTTGCTTGAAGGTAGGTTGTCTGAAACAGGATATACCTCCCTTATGTAGCTATGGAAGTAGAATGTCTAAAGGTAGGTAATCTGAAACAAGGTATACCTATCTTGTGTAAACCTCTTAGAAAAATGTTGTAGGTTAGTCTGGGATAAAAGATTATCCAAAAGTAAAGGACGATACCTATGCGTAGTATAAGATAGCCTTAAATCAAATCGGCCCTGGATAGTGTATATGATAGATGACCTTCATTCAAAGTACTGAATGTGAATACTTTGGCCAAAGTAGTGGAAGGTACGACATCCACTTAGATGTGAGATAGTTGAGACTACACTGTCAATTCATTGTGATCCATCATGCTAGTTCGGGATTGTGAAATAGCAAGTTCTAGATGTATAGGACACTACACTATGCTTAGTTGGGTTGTCGTAGCCGGTTACTTTACCAATCTCTTCGTTCGAAGGGAGGGCCATCTATCGAAAGATAGATGTGCAGGGGACCGCATTATCAGTCCGTGGTTGGCGGAAAAGCGCCTGAGTGATGTTTCTCCTCCACAACAGGCGACAGATACACCAAGATTTGTAAGGAAGGGAACCTAGACTATCTTACTACTATTTGTGCAAAAGCTTACGAGCTATGTATGTAATTGTTTTACTTTTGTACTCTGAATTATATTTACAATGGAAATGGAATCCATGTAGAAAAATATATTGTAACTGGCATGTACTTATCAATAAAGAAAGGAAGAATTTTATTGTAATGCCTTTGTTACTTGTTACATTTATATGTTTGAAGTGAAATGTGGAAAATTTTTAATTACCCAAGGATGGGGTCGTTAGATCCACCAACTCTTGATGAAGCAATCAATAAATCAAGAAGCATGGAGTTGTCTGCCCCTAAGCCAAAATTTCAGTCGAAATCCCTTAGTCACAAGAAGGATAAGAAGCATTCATCAAATCAGCCTAAGAAGTTTCCACAAAAGTTGACTAATGAGCTCCCTGAGCAGTTAAAAAAAAATGGAGTTTGTTATACATGCCATGAGCCTTGGTCCAAGGGTCACAAATGCTATGGGAAAAGCAAAGCACATCACATGGAAGCTTATTCTGATTCCGGATTAGAATCTTATATGTCTGATCAGCAGTATGAATCAGTAGGTAGTGATGAAGAAGAAGCTCTAGAAGAGGAATCAAAAGACATCAAGGGAGTTCTTTGGCACAACTTTCGAGCTTTCAAAAGAATGAGTCTTTTCGAGTTCATGGAGTGATTGGTTCGTAGAGAATTGTTGCTCTAATTGTACTGGAGCAACTCATAATTTCATAGATGAAGGTTTGGTGGCAAAGAGAGGTTTGAAGACAAAAGAGTTTGAAGGCTTCAAGGTGATGGTGGCCGATGGATTCACATTGTCTTGCAATAGAAAGATTCCCAACCTCTCCATGCAATTGAGTAATTATGAAGTAAAGGACGTTTTTATGTTGTAGGTATTGGTGATACCGATGCGGTGCTTGGGATTCAATGGCTGCGATCTCTTGGAGAGATTACATTGAATTTGCAAACAATGGAATTGAAGTTTCAATTTGATGGAAAGAAGGTTGTGTTGAGAGGGATGTTGAATGGAGGCCCTCGTATTGTGTCATTCAAGAGAATGGAAAGGCCGATTCGCCATGATCAAGTAGAGTGGGCAGCGGAATGCATGATCTTACCAGTTGATCTAGTGGGAGAAAAGAGGCATTATCATCCTGATATTCAAGCCTTGATCACTAAGAAGAGTAAAGTCTTTAGTACTATACCTCCTGTGAGACCTCCTAAAAGAGGTTGTGAGCATGTGATAGAACTTGAAGAGGGTGCAAAACTGGTCATAACAACTCCCTATTGCTACCCAAAGAAGCAGGAAGATGAAATTGAGAAAGCTATCAAAGAGCTCTTGGATATGGGCCACATTCACCCAAGCAAGAGTCCTTTCGCTTCAACAATGGTGCTGGTCAAAAAGAAAGATGGTACATTGCGCATATGTGTGGATTAACATGCGTTGAATCAGAAAACAATTAAGAACTGATGCCTAATCCCCAAGATAGATGAGCTCATTGATGAGCTACATGGAGCCATGTACTTTTCAAAGATTGACCTTACATCAGGCTATCATCAGATAAGAATGAGGGAATCAAATATTGAGAAAATTTCCTTTAGATGTCATTTTGGGCATTATGAATTCCTTGTCATGCCATTCGGTTTGGCGAATGCTCCAACAACTTTTCAGTCTTGCATGAACAAAATATTTAGACAACAGTTGAGGAAGTTTGTACTCATCTTCTTTGACGATATTCTCATATTCAGCAAGTCATGGGAGGAGCACCTCAAGCACTTGGAGGAAGTGCTAAGTATTTTGGAAGCAGAGTGCTTGTTTGCAAAGGAATCAAAATGTGAATTTGGGATGTGTTGGCGTTACAATTTGCACCTTTGGAGTGTGTATTCACAACAACTAGCTATGCACAGTGCGTAATGACTGCTCTTCAAATTAGGAGGGGAAGCTCCCTTTTTTGCTGATATGTGTGAAAAAGTAAATGATCTAAATCCTATCTTTTTGACTCAGCTGGAAGAGGCACAAGGTTAAGAAAACAAAGAACGTTGCAGCGAAGGTTTTTCTTTAGTTTTGCAGATCTTAACTACAACTAACTAAATGCTTTTAATCTATCCTATTTCCTCAAGAGAAACAGAGCATGAGGACTTAGGATCAAGGAATATTTAGACGATAATCTTTAAGCCAAGATTCCTAAGGAGGAGACAGCTCCTATCCGAGGTGTGGGCTGAAAGAAAGGTTATTGGCAACAACATCAAACGACAATCTCCACTTCTAATTTCCGAGGAGACTACTCCTATCCAAGGTGTAGATATGAAATGGGCTTATTTGAAACAAATATAACCTAGGACAGCAAATTGTATGAAGGACCTATCACATAGATAAACGATCAACCAGTATTATATTGAACAAAGATGAACCGTTACAAGTAACATTGCACGACAAGGCGGCTCAAAAATTTGTTTATTACTAATAAAAGCTCAAGGTGAACCAATACTGAGAATAAGAATATTGCCGACAACACAACAACTTTCTATATCAATGAAAAGTTAGTGAACAGATACACAAATAGCAATACTACATGCAAGAGTTGGCTCAACATGTATGCTATCAAGCAAAAGTCAATTACAAATGAGCAAAGGTGCTCTTATTTATAAAACTCCAACGTGTAGGGAACCCTAAAATCACCTTGAGTTTACAGTTAGTCTTGCAAGCATGCAAGAATTTATTCTCTAAGTCTAACTAAATGAAACTATACAGTTAACTAGAAAGTTGCCGTCAATTAACTGAAACAAAACTAGACTAAATGGACATGTGCAACATGCACATCCTTGTTGAAATCAAAGTTAACTGATAACTAACATTAGTCAACTGGATCCTAATTGAAAGTCCATCTTCTTGCAAAGATATCCACGAAGATGAGATAGGTGTGGATGAGATCAACAATCAAAACTCAAGACTGATGTCGAGTTAATTGTTGCTTCTGACTCTATCCTCAGAAATAACTATAGGATCTAACTAGTTGTCATCTATAAGCCTTCTCTGTTTATCACCTCATCTAGGAACTTGTTGATCATCTCATCCTCTGGCACTTTGACACTATCCACGATGACACTGCCTGTTCAACTCCTCTACATCTTTGATCGTCCTCTGGCATTCTCTGACATCTACAATCGTTTTGTTGAAACTAGTTGTCATCACTGAGAAGTGCTCCAACTTGGACACCTCAGGATCTCCATCAAGGTTATCACGAACTAGCTTCTTGAACTCGATCTGCACTACATCAAGCTCAGCATATGTTCCATCTTCACGAAGATAGTGCCATGGGATCTGAGTGATAAACCCACTGATATGTCTAAGAGCTCTAGCAACATCCTCTTTGAGTGCAACCATCTTTGTAGAGATTCTCTTGTACGTTTCCATTTTGAAAATATGTTGTTCTCTCCAAGCGAAAACCTTCCTTTTATCCTCCTCTGCTACAATGGCGTCATATGCAACTGCTAACTGAGATATGAGTATCAAGTCTTTCGGCTTTCCTTTTGCTATAGATATTTCAAGTTGTTGGATCCTCTGACGAAGATTAAGTGCCTCATACCTCAACTAATATAACTCTATGAGGAGGTATCTTCCTGCAACAATGAAATCTTCAATTCAATTGTCCAAGAGCTTCCCACGATTGACTAACCAAGTCTCTGTTGATTTGCAGGTGTCTCTCGAAGCTATGGGAGCATAGGTGTAATGTCCCTTACTCGGTTTGGTCTATAATTTATTTGTTGATTAGGGTTAGGGTTTCTTCCTTCCAAAAGAATGTTCTTTTTAATGAAGTAATCTTGGTTTGAAATCTGCATTCACCATATTAACAACATTTCCACATACACATATATCTATTAGCATTAATATCTAGATATCCAAAATATAAGCATAATCACAAATGCAATTTTAACAAGCAAGAGGAGTGCCTTGTATGGATCTGCCCTAAAACCTTTGTGTTGGGCACGGGAGGTTGCCTCTCACAATCCTCCTTTCCCAATGGTTTAGTACCTGCATTCTCCATACATGACAATACCTTGGAAGACACTTGCCCTATTAGCATGAAATGGTGAAACCCTAGGAACCAAGGGCCTACAACCTACCACCCCTATAATAGTGTGGTTTCCTACGGTGGGACCTCCACCTCTCTATGTCTAACCCGTTTTTTGGGCCTAGGAACATGAGAGGGGGATTTTTAGGCTTTCCACTTGGACTTTGCTTCACCGCCACCTAATAGGGTAATAAACACGAAGAAGACAATCTTCATAAACATAATAAATGTATTTATTATCATTCTATTTCTGATACTTGGGAAAGAGAGTTCATATATTCAATAAGATGCTTTTAAGGAAAGTTAGCAAAACGCACAAGTAGACACATTCCTACGTTATATTCATGAAGTGAATTGAAAATGCATTTAGAAATATAAATAAATTATTAATGCAATTTTTGGTAGTATACTTTCTTGTGCGATTGTTCCTATCATATTACACAGCTATTAAGATGAATTTCTAACAATAAGAGGAAACCGATATCAAAGGCAAGCAATGATTTCTTTTCTAATGCAACTTGAATCATCTAAATGGCGTAGCTCAAAAGATCACCAATGTATGCAAGAATGCCTGAAGACACGATTTTGTTCTATGTTCTATCAGATGTCATCCTCTTGGGATGACATATTTCTCAGTTTGTTTCTATAATTCTGTTCTTGGGCAGAGAGGTGAATTAATAATGCAGAAGAGAAGTCATATGAGTGAATTCATTAAATTATTATCATATGTGTATTCCCCCAATAGTCTTTGCAATGAGGCCAATTACAATAGAGTCAATGAGTCTAGCAACACAATTGATCAAATTAGCAATATCGGTTTCTTATATTCAAAATATGCTAAATATTAATGCTAAGTGAATACATCACTTGAACCGTTGTGTCTTCCATGACCCTTTATTCCTTAATTGCCTTCCTTAAATCTTACCTTTGATTGATCATAGGATAAAAAACATATATAAGTAAATATTAATCTATTCATCTTTATATTAAGACCGTAATTATTTATAAGGCTCAATAATTGCTGCAAGCATCATTATTACATGATCATAAATTATGTATATATATATATATCCTATATAAATATATACATACATCTAATTGATTTCAATTTGCAATAATCTCTTTGACATAAATGTGTGTGTGTATATATATATATATTAAATAATATAAGTATATATCCTATACAAATTTATATATATATTATTATTCCCAACTGACTTCAATCTACAATAATTTCTTGTAATGGATACATATATCTATATATATTTATTTACATATAAATTGATAATCATGTTAACCTTACTCACAATAATTGTAAATGGTAGACTTTCAGATTGCTGACTGTGTTTCTTTTTTTTCAGAATATATTTTTATTCTTTATTCTATTCTTATCCACGTTGATCAGATTTGGAGAGTCTCCTTTATTCAATGCCTCCCCTTTTACCACCGTATGAATTTCCTTCCTTAAATATGTGTTGTCTTTCCCCATCAAGGGACGTGACTTTAGAGTGGTTCATTCTTCTTGGGGATCGCACCACTTCAGTAAATTCATGATAATTGTTGATTCTAATATGTTTTTAGTTTGTGGTAACTTTTGAAATATAAGGTTAGTGTTATATTTAAAAAAATAACAATTATAATTGTGATGTAATTATTGGTAGTTATGCAATGAATTTTGAATTACATTCTTTTTATTTATTTTTGATATTCAGTTATTTGCTCAAGTATAATAGTAATAAAATAATTTGCCAATATCCTTATTATTATTTTATTTCAATTTATTAAAATCTTTTATATTGGTGCATAATATTTGAAATTTATATTTTAGTATTACAATATTATATTTATATTTATAATTATAATATTATCTTTGATAGTTATAATAAGAATGTTAAATAGTTATGTTTTTTTAATATGTATTTTGTTTATCTTGTTTTTGATGTTTTATATTTCAATGTTACAATTTCGGGGACATGACAATAGGTGCTTGTCTTGTGGTTCCATGAAGAAGATCCGAGATGTACTGTCGGAGTTGCTTGATCTCAACCTTGAGGGTTGCCTTGTCCTCTCCGTCCTTCACGACACACTCTTCAAGATTACTTGCGGCGACCTTGAAAAGGCTCATGTCCACGTGTCGAGTGCTCCTGCCAAGTTTTTCTTTGATGAAGATGAAATCACCAACTTCAATTTCATCTAGGCTCTTGCCCTCGGATGGTGTAGCAACCTCAATGACAATCTTTGCTTCAGGAGTCTTCTCAATATGCACTTGCTTCTTGACCCTCTTGTTTGATCTATCCTGATAAGGATCACCAAACTCAGATTAATCAAGTTGATATGAAGGCCTTTGCCTCTGTCTTCCCAAAGACCTCTCGAGGAGAAACTGCTCCTGCTATGTCAACCACTGGTGGATCAACTTGTATGAAAGTCTCATGAACTGGCGATTCAAGCTCCGAGTCAATATCAATAGGAGATGACTGTGGAGAAGATGGTAGACCAGGAGATGATGAATCAAACTCAGCTTGTACCACTGACTCTATTGGGACTTCTAGCGCTTTCTCAATCTGCTTTCGCTTAGTGATGCTTTTCCCCTTCGAGTTCCCACTAACTTTAACACCTTCAGGCAGCTTCAAGATAACTTTAACTCGAGGCCTCAACCTAGAAGTAGAAGGTAGTGAAGAAAACCCTACTGGCGGCTCTAAAACTGGAACTGTCCTTCGCCTTCTCTTGTTGTCCAAGAAGTACATGCTTGTCTTAATAACTGATCTAGACAAGTCCTCAATTAAAGTCCTCTCATTGGCATACCAATCTGGTTGGTGAAGTGGCTGGCGAGCAACTTGGTATTTGACGAATGAACTAAGTAGCAACTCCCCGTCATCATCTGACAAACGCTCAACATCTTTTGACAGGAAGTCAAACAAGTTGTGGAAGAGTAAGTCTGCAGTAATGACATCGGCACACTTCAAATTCATCTTCACAGTTGACCCAAAAGTCCTCAAGCACTGCCTTGTGTGAATTACTTCGCTCCAACCATGCTAAATAATGACCCAAAGGATCATAAGAATGCCTCTCAGTGAGATACTTTAGGTGGAGTTTTTCTTACTCGTTCGTCATTAACTTGCAATCAGCAACAGTCTTGCACTTGTATATACCCAATCCAAATGGAAAGGTGAATGTTGACTTGTGTCGATTGTGAAGAAAAGAGTGAACTTCTTGAGCTTGTCTCAGAAACTCCATAAATAGGACCTTGTCTGACGGGTACCTCAGTAGCATCAAAGGTTCTCCGGTGTAACCATACACTTGAATATATGTGAAAGTGGGAAACTGGATGAACCAATTCGCCCAACTCTCCATTGCTAACTTTGCCTCTGGTGAAATCCTTATGTGCATCTCATTATCGAGGTCTCAAACTGTCTTCATGAGGAAGTGATCAATCACCACTTTGAAATCCTGTTCAACCTTTGAGAGCTCCAATTGTGAGTAATATTCATGAACATGCTGAACGCCAAGAGTCCTATTGGTATTCAAAGTTCTAAAATTGCGTTGAAACACAATTAAGTAGACCAGAAAAGACACCATGTGAAACTTGTGGATTTTGAGGAATTATGTGGTTTGTTGGTGAAAACACTTGCTGATCAACATTGCCCAGTCAAAAGTGTTCCTTGTTGTCGATAATCTGGGAAATGACATAGAACATCCACAGTCGGGAAATATGAGCCTCCTCTTGACCTGTAACCCGATTGAGCAAAGTAATTAAGATAGAAATCTCGTCCTTGAACTCCCCACACCCAACCTTCTTCGACATGTTGGTCTTCTGTACTTTTAGCCACCTTTGAGCAACCTTTCTCTGTGATCTTTCTTTGTCTTCTTCCCATATCTTGTCGCAATCTGCAATGGCTATGATGAAATTGTCTGAGCGAAGAGGAATAGCAAAGCACTTTTCAACGTCCCTCGGCTGATCTGATTTGTCTTGTGGATGAGTCGTAGTGCTTAATGCAAGCAATCACAAACTCAAAATAAAAAACCGTGATAGGAATAGATGCTGCTGCCAACAACCCAGAATACTCAAGATTTCTGATTGTCATGCTGCTAGTGCCTTCCAACATGCTCAGATTGACCACTAGATATACATGACCCAAGTCTGTATCAGTAGTTTTCACTCGTGTACCAAGACCAATTTGGCCATGTAATCTATGGGGTTGAATTGCATTTTGAAAATATGGATTTTTGACTGTCAAGTTGGATATGTTTGGACAGCTTTTAGAAAAAGTTGAAAAATGGCTTAGGATAGGTTAAAAAAAGCCGGTTGAGGTAAAACATTTCGGATTTTTTTTGAAACGTGGGTTTTGTAGAGAATTGAATTCTAAGCAAACCCAGATCGTCAGAAATTCGAAAATATGAGTTTTAGCAAGGCATGCAAAGGGTTTTCAGTTGAGGACTGTAGTGGCTGTAAGGGCTCTGGGGGCAATTTTTCCTGAAAAAATATGAAACATGGGCTTTGTAGGCAATGGAATTCTAAGCCAGCCTAGATGATTCGATTTTGGAAAAAAATGAGTTTTTGACCCACATGCAAAGGAATCTTCGAAAAAAGCATAGTGCTTCAGAATGTGAAGCAGCGAGGTAATTTTCTCGAAAAAAAACTAAGACATGGGTTTTGTTGGTGATGCTGAAATCATAGTTGAAAAACTTTGACTCGGCAATAACTCGGCAGACCCAAATTTTTTAAAAACTTGGGACTCGACAAAAACTCGGGGAAAAACTCGACAATAACTCAACAAATTTATTGAACATTTTTTAAAATATTCTTCAAAAACACATATAAACTGAATTTTTATAGAACATATTACTGATTTTATCATATATAAATCAAAATTAGAACTTAATACATATCAATCATCAATGTATCAACTGATTTCATCATATATAAACCAAATTAGCGTTTAAAACTTTAATACATATCAATCAAATTTAAACTTTAATACATATCAAGCAATATATGTGATACACATAATATTTAGAAATATTATTATAAAAATTAATTTTTAGAAATATTAGAAATATTAGATACATATAATAATATTAGAAATCTTTAATTTAGAAATAGTAGATACACATAATAATATTAGAAATTTTTAATTTAATTTAGTTTTAAAAAGTAGAACTTTGATTTAATTAAAGTTTTAACAAACCCTAGAAAAATCTAAAGGAAACAACACGTAGAAAAATAACTCAAAAAAACGTAGACAAAAAATGCAAGAAAAACAATGAAGCTACCTGATTCACGTGCCCTGCTCGGATATTTTTCATGCCCCCGTTCGTATTTTTTTTCTCAGGCGTCGCCGTTTATTTCTGTGCTCTCAGACATCGCCGGTTTTTCTATGCGCTCTCAGATGTCGCCATTGTTTCCAACGCGTGAATAAATGAGTCAAACAAAAATCGACGCCCATATTAAATGAAAAACTTGGGGCACGCGGCTAATGTTTTTTTTCACTGATTTTTACAGTTATTACGTGCGATTTTCGTGATTTTTATATGTTAAATTGCTGCGATCTTTTTTGTTTACTCGAACATGAGTTTTCTAGTGATTAACTCGCCTCCATGAAAGCAAAACGATTACTCACGATTTTTACATGCGAGAGAAAAACTAAGACGAATAGAAGAATTTTAGAGAGAGAAATAGAAGTTTATTATTCTGTCTCTGAAAAAGTCGCCTATGCTTGAATTGGATTTGATGAAGTCTACATGCACTCGAAAAATGAAGTTTGGAAAATGCTTCCTCTGAACAATCTAGACCTGTAGCGCCTTCAAATCTTTATGTTCTCAAGAAAGACGTGTTTTCTCTCACCTATGATGAAAAATAATGGATGCCTATGCCTTAATAAATAAAATCTATCAAGAAAGACATCATAAATGCATGCATTTGCTTTAAATTTGGAGCTAGCTTCTGATTGTACCTCAAAACAGTTAAGTAATTGAGAAATAAGCCCTAATTAGGCACCACCTCCAAATACTTCAGTTAACTTTACATGGAAAAATAAATCGCCCAATTGCAAGCAAAAATCAAGTCTAGTTGAAGTCGACTTGAGAAGTTTAACTGAAGACTTAATTTCAGTTCACAACCTCCACCTTTATAGGGCATCACTTCTCTTGAGTTCAAAAGTCAAACTTTGACTTTAGGCATCACTTTCTAGACTTAGCTAATGTCTTGAAAATTTGAATTTGCAAATGTCACCGGAGCCCATGTCGAATAGACTGGCTGACGATTTCATTGAAGAGCAAGATCAAACTAACAAGAAACTCCTTGAAGTTGCAAACCCTAATTCTAACATCTGAGGCTTCAAAATTCAAGGCGCCCCTGGCCTCCAAGGGCACTTTTAGCTTTAGACTTACAAAAATTCTCAATGCATTTTCATCATTTTGAAGGTGATTTTGACCTTACTTCATCTTGCGTTTCCCGACAACTAACAAAACTTCAGAACTAACTAACAAGCTCACTGCAGAGCTAACTGAATTCTGAACAAGAGCTCTTGGAGAGCCCTTCTCTTAAAAACATCATCCGATACTTGAAAAACAAGGCCAGGGGCGCTTTTCTTCCCAGAAATAGCCATTTTTGCAACTAGCTAGAAATTCACTTAAACCCCACCTGTAGGTTGCTGTCAAGTCTTCTGACCCGGTTGAGGTATGCAATGGAAAGCTGGAAGCGTCATAGATAGAATGAATATTTGAGATGACCAAAAAGACTGCATTTGAAGCTCCAAAACCTTGGGTGCCCTTGGTCTCTAGGGGCGCTTTTGCTATTTCTTGACATTTTTGACCATGATTAAAACCTTATGTTTGACTCCTGATTTTGCTAGTTCAACAACTCAGATTCATCTGTTGACGGATTCGTTGTGAAGCCAGACCAAGTCTAAGACAAACATCCTGGGTATCATTTGGTCAGAAACCTCCATCTGGTGATTCAAAAAGATGGGCGCCCTAGCTAGCTAGCGCACTTTTTGCTCCAATGTTAGTCATTTTTTCATCTCCCTCATTTCGTGTTCAATATCCAGCTTCAGGTGCTAGACAGATCTTTCGGACTGGCTCATCGCAAAGCTGATAGAATTTCGGAGAACTCCTCTTGGAAGTGACAAATCTTAGAAAGTTGATCCGAGCCCCTGAAATCAAGGGCGCCCTTCGCTAGCAGGTGTGCTCTTGTCTCCAAAGAGAAATTTACAACATTTTCACCTCGACGAAAATCCCCTCCGAGATGATGCATCATTTTGGACATATCTCGCCATAAAATCTTCATTGGAGCATTTCAAGCTTAGATTTCAACACCTGGCACCTGGCCATCTGCCATTGTTGACCTCAAAGATCCTAACTTTTCACTTGAAAAAGAGAAAACTACCCACCAAACTTAAGCTGAGTTTTAACAGAATCTGACTTCACCATTATGATCGTGATGCAAAATAAACCAATCAAAACAATTTTCAATCAATTCTAACAAGTTTCAATTTTTAGGGTTTTTTGACCTAAAAATAGGGGTCCAGAAACCCTAATTTTCAATTTTTTCAAATTTTACCATTATCTTCTTGAAATCAAATTGACGAAAAGCCCATACTTGATTTGCCCAAAAATTATGTTTTGACATCATTTTTACAAGGTTTAAACCATTTTAAGCAAAATGCCTTAATGAAGCAAAAACTTTGGTTTGTGTGCAACAGGATGACGAAGCTACTCTATATTGGCCACATTATCAGCTCTAAGGGTGTTAGAGTTGATCTAGAGAATATCAAAGCCATCCAAAGAATGTGTCACATTTGAAAGGGTTTTTGGTGTTGTGTGGCTTTTACAGAAGGTTCGTGAAGGGGTATTCTCATATGGCAACCCCCTTCACTGATCTTACCAAGAAGGGAGCTTTCCTATTGATAGATATGCCACAAGTTGTGTTTGATAAGATCAAACAAATTATGAGTTCTTGTTCAATGTTGTCTCTACCCGACTTCACCAAGCCGTTTGAATTGTAGTGTGATGCTTCAGAAGAAGGAGTTGAGGTTGTTCTCATGCAAGACAAACATCCCATTGTCTTCGAGAGTAGAAAATTGAGAGGAGCTGAAAGAACATACTCAATCTATGATAAGGAGATGCTTCCAATCATGCACGCATTAGCCAAGTTCAGACAATACTTGGTGGGGAGCAAGTTCGTGGTGAAGACTGATCATAACAGTCTCAAGGACTTGATGCATCAAAAAGATTTGAATGAAAGGCAGTAGAAGTGGGTGAGTAAGCTCCAAGCTTACGACTTTGACATTGAGTATGTCAAAGGAAAGAACAACATAGTAGTTGATGCTTTTTCCAAAAGGCATCATTTGAACTCTTTGGTTGAGCTTACTACAGATTGGAAGGAGCAAAATGTCGCTGATTATGCAAAAAATCAGTTTGCAACCAGCATTGTAGAAGGTCATTTGCAAGATGAAAGATATCAATTGGTTGATGGGTTGATTCAGTATAAAGGTAAAATCTTCTTGGTGCCTGAATCCAAGCTTAAGAAGAAAGCTTTGCAATCTTTTCATGACATTCCTCTTGCTGGTCATTAGCAGTATTTCAAGACTTACAAGCAAATCTGTGAAAGATTTTTATGGAAAGGGATGAAAGATGAAGTCTTGCTTTACATAAGGGAGTGTCCATCTTGTCAGATGAAGAAGAATGAGCATTCTTTTCCAGATGGTTTGTTGCAGCCCCTACCCATTTCCAATCAAAAGTGGGAAAGCATTGCGATGGATTTCATCACGGGGTTGCCAAAGGTGCAAGGGAGAGATTGCATCTATGTTGTGGTGGATATATTGACCAAGTTTTCTCACTTCTTTGCTATCACAAGTTCATTTACAGTAGCTCAAGTAGCTAAGTTGTTTTTTAGAGAAGTGTTTTGTTTGCATGGATTGCCACAAAACATTGTGAGTGATAGGGGCAAAAAGTTCCTAAGTGCATTTTGGCAAGAAATATTCAAATTGAGTGGTAGAGTGCTCACTCCAAGAACTAGTTATCATCCACAAACAAATGGCCAATCAGAAATAGTAAATAAATGGTTGAAAGGCTACCTCAAAAATTATGTGTCGGGGAAGCAAAGAGCATGGGTAAAATGGCTTCATTTGGGGGAATATTGTTACAACTCTTTCTATCATATGTCAATAAAGATGTCTCTGTTCATGGCTCTCTATGGTTATGAAGCTCCTAGCTTCGTAGATTTGGTGTTTGGTGATAGTAGAGCTCTTCAAGTGAAGGCTATGTTGCAGTAAAGTCAAGACAGCTTGAGATCATTGAAGGATAACCTCCACCATGCTCAGAATCAACATAAGCTATATGTTGACCAGCAGTGTGTTGAGTGTTTATTTTAGGCTTCAACCCTACAAACAGTCTACACTCAAAAAGAGTGGAGCAAAAAAGCTTAAGCCACGGTTCTATCGCCCTTTCAAAGTCATTAGGCGGATAGGTGAAGTGTCTTATGAGTTGGAGCTTCCAGCTAGTAGCAAGGTGCACAATGTTTTTCATGTGTCATGTCTCAAAAAGGCGCTTGGGCACAATGTGGTTGCTACTTCAGAGTTACCTCCATTGGATGAAGAAGGACAATTGGTGTTGATTCTAGAGGAGATCACTGATGTTAGAGAGAGCTCTTTGAGGAGAAAGACAATCAAAAAGTATTTAGTAAAATGGAGGAACTTGCCATTTGAGGATGCTACATGGGAAGGTGAACACATTTTGCAGCATCCAGATTTGCGGTTGCTTGAGGACAAGCAATCTTGAGGAGGGCGGACTTAATATCCCCTTCTCAACAGTAAGTAGTGCAGTGGCCCGTCAACCTATTCCAGATTGATCCACAATTAGATTGGATCAACAAGGTTGAGGATCTTATCTTTAGCAAGGACTTTGCATGGGTTGATCAAGTGGAACTAGAGGTAAAGGTGGTATCTATAGTAGAGGAGGTGTTGTAATGTCCCCTTCTATGTGAGGATAAGAAATTTGTGGATTAGGCTATCTTCTGACCCTCATAGGCTAATATGGTGGGTTAGAGGGTCCTGTGTGGCAGATATCTGGTTGTTTTCTTCTCCGACGTTTGGTATTATTTAGGATTGGCCTTTGGGAGTTGATTTGGACTTAGTTTCTACACACTTACTATTTATAATAAGTCACTAGATCATCATAGTCTAGTATTACTATTTTTGGGAAGGCATTTGGATGCACAGTTGATGCAATGGTTGACCTCATGGTTTAGACGGAATCAAGAAATGATGATTAATGAGGAAGATATGTTATTTTTAATTATTATTAAAGTTAAGCTTTAATAATAATTAGTTATTATAAAAGCACATAACATAACAACACAATGAATTTATATTTGTGGGGCCATTTAATTATTATAAAGTTAAATCATAAAGTACATTGGTTTGGGCGCCCATGTAAGGGAATATAATGAAGTCATTTCAAAAGAAAATATTAAATTATGTTTTAAAAAGCCAAAAACCTTTCTAGGGAGTCGAGCCATTTCATGAGGCATATAAAAGCCTTCAACAAAAGCAAATGAAGATAGAATTGAATTATTATTCAACATTTAGCTTCAGCTGTTTGGCGTTGGAAGAGAAACCAAGGGGTTTATTTTGCAAATTTGGTCTGTGAGAACATAGCCTCTCATAGATTTGTGCAACCTGAGGGTGTGAAACATCACCTTAAGGCTACCATTTTAGGAGGCTTTACTTCAAAAGTCTCATTGCACAAATTGGAGTTTCAATATCAGATTATTGAAGGGTTTTTTCATAGAAGATTGAAGGTAGGCGTTATTGAATATCTTTGTTTGAGGCTTCTTTCATTGGCACGTGGTATTCAAGCAAAGGACGTGCAGCACACCCAAGCCATACCATTTATCCTTGGCTGGGGTCTGTAAGTTACAGGCTGAAACGCCTAAGGCATTGGCATCCATTTATTTCCATTGGGAGCGGCTAGGTAAAGGCTTGCATTTGGCAATGATTTGGAGTTGGAGATCATCACACCTAGAGCTAGGCGTCCATTTCATTGGAGTACCACCTGCTGTTATAATTTCAGACTTGCTACCATTTCCAGGTTGATAAATTGAAGCTTCTGTTGTAATGAAAGATCCCTGTCTTATTCTGTCCAAAAAACTCAGTTTGAATGGACTGACATTTCGTCAACACTTGGCATGAAAAGTGTCTAAGTTCTGGTTCCTTAAGTCTCATATAAATTTCTGAGTGTTCTAATGCTGGTTTGAAAGAAGTTTCAATTCCAAAACATAGACAATAACATAGAAATGATAGATAAACGATTGCATACTCAAATATCAAGGAACCCACTTGCAAATATGCCTTTATTGATCATATAACAGGTCTGATATAGGTTATATCAGTCTATTACAATCAATAAAATATATCTCCAGTTCATTAAATAACAATGTATGACATACCTGTGATCAATCCTTCATGAAGTATACAAGATAGTGCTGATATGACGACGAAATATACCTCAAATGGAATACAAAAGTGGCTGCTACAGGACTAACGTTTGATATAGAATGCTTACATGAAGTATACAAACTGAAATAGCTACAAACAATCCCATGAACCTCCCTCAAGGGTAGTACACCAATCCTAGAAGGCTGTAATAGCCTTTGGGAGTGCACTTAGGGTTTCAACAAGCTTCAACAAGCCATGATCTGCCCTTAATATGCAAAACCCATGTCTGATATGTATTCCACAATGCCTCAAAATGATGTGCCAAACATAATATTCAACACCCACGAAGATATATACCCAAATCGCCAAAATGGTGGAATTAAAAATGAACCAGCAACATTAAAATTATATCAGCATGTAATCCATCAACATTTCACCATAAAATCAATGCCATAATGCTGCCATGAAACCTGTAATGTCCCCTTTTTCACAAGCATCAGAGTTGGGGGATTAGCCTATTTTCCTGACCCTCGTAGGCTAATAATTCTGGATAGAGGGTTTCATGGACGGGCACTTGGTCGTCAAATCTCAGTGTTCATCTCTGGAGTATGGTGGCGGGGTGAATTGTTGCGTTTGGCATGATACTTGTGCTTAAACTAATGATACTCACATTTTATTTCACCATCCTCGGCCTAGGGACCATGTGTCTTTAAAAGGCCTAGGGACCATGTGTCTTTAAAAGGAAGGGGTCACTTTATATTTTGCAGTTACTATTCATTACTAAAGTGAAAAAAGAAATAACTTAAGTGAATAGTGCTCACTTTTATGAATAGTGTTGGAGAAATTCGACCCTCTTGATGGATGAATGATTTAGCTTGTTGAAAACTTGGGAGTGAAGCTTGGAGGAAGAAGGAAGCTAGGGTTTCCTAATTTCTTGCAGTGGGTGAGCTTGGTGGGGCTCTGTTCTTCGTTCTAGAGCTGCTTGAGGGTGTGAAACACCACCTTAAAGTTGCTGATTTGTTATTGTTGCTTTAGTTGGAGACCTGTGTTGCTGTTTGCAGGTTATTTGGAGCTGGTTTTTGAGTGTTCTTGATAGCCATAGACACCATTGGCATTTGCAAGGGAGTTGTTCGCTTTTGAGAAGTTTTGAAGCTGTTTTTTGTAAGCTACAACCAACTGCGTTTTATTGAGGGTTTCAACCAGCAAAAGGAAAAAAGACGCCTCTCTTATGTGGCTGCAATCACATCCAAAAGGGGTGCCCTAGGTAGAAGAAGCCTCCCAATTCGGGTTTTGGTGGGAGAAGTTCGTTATTTGGAAGTTGTGTGCATTTCTTTGGGCGCAAGTACTGTAGCAAGTCACTATTCATAGTGATGTTTGGCTATAAGTTTGGTTTATGAAATACTTAGTTTCGAATTTGATAAAAACTATATGTTGTAAGCATCTTATTTTGTAATGAAGAAATTATATTTGGCCTTTAAATTGAGCAATGTACTCAAGTTGTTTCAATAGCTTAGTTTATTTGAAGTTTCCTTAGTATGTATATGCCTGTTGGTACCTTATTAGCATATTTAGCCAACAAACTCAAAGCACAAAAGGCAAACACTAAACCAAAACAAAATCAGACCTATAAACTCAGTGGAAAACAAATCAGCAGAGTGTCGAATCACTACAGTGGTATCAGAGCTGTTTCCTGCCAACCTGTTGGGTGAGTTTTAGCTACAAAAGTTTCAGTTGAACAACATGGCTACTTCCCAGAAGTAGTGGGATAAGAATATGGGGAAGCTTAAACAAAGTTTGGAAGAGTTGGACGAAAATCAGAAAAGGTTGAATTAATTGATTTCAAACCCTGCAAAACTAGACAGAGCAGTACGGTGTATGGCTTCCATTTGTAAGAGTTCTACATCACAAAATGAAGAGAAGAAGAAACAAGAGGACACTTCAGTATCCAGAAGCCTCTATGATGAATTCTCAGCAGTTAATGAACAACATACAACTGATCTTGTGGGGAGCAAAAATCAGACCTTAGAAGATCTACTTGTTGATGATGAAGTTGAAATTTCTAAGGCAGCTGTAGCGGAAAAGTACTTGAGTCCTTTTGAAGATGAAAAAGAGTCAGAACACAAGGGTGATGGGTCCAAGCAAAATGCTGAAAGTAACTTTCATATTTCTAATAATCCACTTTCTGAGATAGAAGCTAATATATCCTATGTTAACCCATTCTATGAGGTAGAGTTGCAGGATGATCATGTTGAGGGACATGCGCATGAAGAAAGGGCCCCATATGAAACCAATGAGGGTTTTGAGTTCCCTGAATTTTCTATATCAGCAATTGCCGATGAGACTTTTGATCATTTTGAAGATGCCAATTCAGTTTATGTGCAAGGATTGTCAATTCATGAATCACACAGGTCTGAGTTGCAGGATCAAAGGCACGAGCTATCAATTGACTCCAATGTTGTTAGTGATGAGCCATTGACAGAGGTTGGAGCTTTTTACCACGACTGCATAGTGAGGAGTACCCATTACTTCTCCTTTAGTCCACACATGGAGGATTGGTTGACGCATCGGTGTGGATTGGCTCAGAGTGTATGCCATCCATTTTGGGATAGAGAGTTACCATCTTTAGTAGATGGAACTAGTGGTTGCAAGTACCCAACTCAGTTGTTGGCAAGTGAGTGCTTGCAGGATCGGTATTTAGTTTTCCATTATGCTAATGTGTATCCAACAAGGTTGGTTGCTTCTTTGTCTCAGAGACTACTTGTGGGTACATGGTTATAGAGGGATTATAATGTCAGTAGGCATGATGGCACAAGTGGATATCACATCCATGAGAGCTTAGCAAAGGTTATGGAGAGATGTTGCGTAGCAGATGCTTCCAGATATTCTTACCTCCTCATTATGGATGGATGTGAGCTTTGTTTATTTTGGGATCCAAGTGGAGATAGAGTTAGCACTGCCATTTGGATGGGTCCCAGTGCATTGCTTCAACACTTTGGGTATGGTGGAGTTAGGATCAGCATTGAGAGCATCTTGAATAACACCCAGCGGAAACTCACGCCTTCACAACGAGGATTAGCTCGTAGCTTGCAGCAGTATGAAGGTAACATCTCCAGACGAAACTTATCACGAAGCAAAAATGAGAGACTTGATGTTGTATCTAAAAGTCTCTATGAGGTGTTTGGGTTACAAGATGTTAAGTCAACAGAGAATTACCTACAATCTACAGATGGACATGGGATTGAAGCTAAAATTGTGGTTGATAAGGAAATTTTACAACATGAAAATAGTATGGCGAAGTCCCAGGACGATATTCACAACGCTCAAGAAGTTGTTATCAGCACTGATAACAACTTTGATTTGCATGACCACATAGATGAAACTTTGCATCAGCATGAGAGGATAGTGATTTCACCGAGGGATGATGTTCCTACAGAGTTGTCCCATGTTGGTACGCGAGATTTGGGCATTAATTATGCAATGTATGGTGATGATTCATGCCACAGTGAGTCTGATTTTTCATATCAGACCATAGGAAACCAATTAGGAAATTTATTTAAGGGCGACGAACCCCAGGATCGTGAGACGGGTGGATGTGCAGATGCCTTGGAAGAAGTGTACGAAGATACTGTCATATCAGCAACTTCTACCTTATCAATTGAGCCATCCTTTGACGTACATAGCAGCAGTACCTTAGTTGCTGATGTGTGCACTGATGATAGCACACATGATGTTGCTGATCATAAGGTGAGCGATGAGGATTCAGCCTCTTACTATAGTATGAAATTGGGTGGAAATGATGAGTCATAGGGGTATCATCATCTGGCGAGACAGTTGAAGGTTAGTGATGATATGATTGTTACAACTTTGGAGCATTTTGATGTTGCTCGACAGATGTTGGCAACCTATAGTTGGAGTACTCCTATGTTAGATGAGTACGGTGTTAGTAGTCCTTCCCTCACAGAGTTCCATACACTTCGAGAGGCAGTAGGAATTATGAAACAGAATTACCTACAACTACTTGCGGATAGAGATTTCCTTCTTGAGTGGGGTTGCATCTGGCATAAGGCATTGAAGGGCAAAGAAGAGGAGGTTGATGAGCTCACTTATGAGCTAGAGACGACTATGGATTCTTTGAAGAGCACTCAATTGGCCCTTCAAGAGTCACAGTCATTGGACGCGAAGCTTACCATGGTATCGAGTTTGGCACAATCTTCACCCTCTTCCGATATAGTTCAGGTTTCCATGACAGTAGTGGCTTATGAACATATGTCCACGGATTGTGGTTGTGAGCAGATTGAGGATGTGGTTACTACATCCATCATGGTCTCAGGTGCAGTTGATACAAATGGGATGAGTGCATTGGTTGAGAGTTGTAGAGAGCCATGTGTTGCACCAGGTTCTCCCGAGTTTAGTCCCATGACAAGTGATGCAAAACAAATCATTGATAGCTCTTGTGACATGGCAGTTGACTCACCAAAAAGTTATGTGTCAACTCACAACACTACTTCGTCCACTTCATAGGAGATATGCAGAGCAACATCTAGTTGGGAGATTGGTTCTTACGTCGATTTGTTTCCCTCGCCTGGAAGCAAATCTGTCATTTCATTCCATACAGTTGATTATGATTGGTAGCTTGATGAGCCAATTCTGGAGTACAATTCAATGTATTGTTCCAGGGACTCAGTGTTGCATGATTCAAATCCGCACGCAGTGATTGCGCAATTTGTGGATAATCCCTTATATGAGTTTGATGGTAGTTCGATCTATGATAATCCACTCTTCAAGCTGGAAGTCAATCATACTCCTGATACTAGTTTGGGGTTGAGCAATAATCGCAGTGTTTGGGATAGTCCTAGTGCATCGGGATTCCAAACAAGGCTCACAAAGGAGTTTAATAGTGTGTACCAAGTGAGGAATGCTTGCAGTTTGGAATTTGATCCACCTGTACATGACTCGTATTTGATGCACAATCCTTGTGCGCAGGGTGTTTTCCTTGGTGCAGTTAAGGGGAGTGACTCCTTACTGTGTCTAGAGTTACCATCTTCAAAAGATGGGACTAGAGGCTGCAAGTACTTGACTCAGTTGTTTGCAAGGGATTATTTGTAGGGACAACAGTCAATTATCCATCGTGCTGATGTGTATGTGACAGGGTTTGCTACTTTAATACCACAGGGATTTCATACGAATACATGGTTATAGGGTGATTACGGTGTCAACAGATATGATGGTTTGACTAGTTGTCACTTCCATGGGTATTTTGGAGACTGTAGAGAGATGTGTTGTGGATGTTTCAAGATATTTTTGTCTCTTCATGACAAATGGATGTGAGTTCAGGTTGTATAGAGATCCAGATGGTGACAAGACTAGGACTGTAGTTGGATGGGTTCCGACAGGTTGCTTTGCCAATTGTCAGTATGGTGAAGTTGTGATCAGATTTGCGCGGAGGAATTCAGAGGTTATCAGACACGACAAACTTTCATTCTGGTGTTGGGATCCGGGGATATTTGGTGCAACTGCATTAATGTTGGTGATTCAAAAGTTAGTGTGATGCATGGGACATTTCACAGTTCTTCTTTTTGACCTTCCGAGGAGTGAGGTTTCTTTACAGTAGAGATTGCTTGGGGACAAGCAATTTCAAGGAGGACGGACTGTAATGTCCCCTTTTTCACGAACATCAGAGTTGAGGGATTAGCCTATTTTCCTGACCCTCGTAGGCTAATAGTTCTGGATAGAGGGTTTCTTGGACAGGCACTTGGTCATCAAATCTCAGTGTTGATCTCTGGAGTATGGTGGCGGGGTGAATTGTTGCGTTTGGCATGATACTTGTGCTTAAATTAATGATACTCATCTTTTATATCACCATCCTCGGCCTAGGGACCATGTGTCTTTAAAAGGAAGGGGTCACTTTATATTTTGCAGTTACTATTCATTACTAAAGTGAAAAAAGAAATAACTTAAGTGAATAGTGCTCACTTTTATGAATAGTGTTTTTTAATGCAAAAACTTATAAATAGAAGGAGAAATTCGACCCTCTTGATGGATGAATGATTTAGCTTGTTGAAAACTTGGGAGTGAAGCTTGGAGGAAGAAGGAAGCTAGGATTTCCTGATTTCTTGTAGTGGGTGAGTCTGGTGGGGCTCTGTTCTTCGTTATAGAGCTGCTTGAGGGTGTGAAACACCACCTTAAAGTTGCTGATTTGTTATTGTTGCTTCAGTTGGAGACATGTGTTGCTGTTTGCAGGTTATTTGGAGCTGGTTTTTGAGTGTTCTTGATAGCCATAGACACCATTGGCATTTGCAAGGGAGTTGTTCGCTTTTGAGAAGTTTTGGAGCTGTTTTTGTAAGCTACAACCAACTGCGTTTTATTGAGGGTTTCAACCAGCAAAAGGAAAAAAGCCGCCTCTCTTATGTGGTTGCAATCACACCCAAAAGGGGTGCCCTAGGTAGAAGAAGCCTCCCAATCCGGGTTTTGGTGGGAGAAGTTCGTTATTTGGAAGTTGTGTGCATTTCTTTGGACGCGGGTACTGTAGCAAGTCACTATTCACAGTGATGTTTGGCTGTAAGTTAAAATATGGTTTATAAAATACTTAGTTCCGAATATGATGGAAACTATATGTTGTAAGCATCTTATTTTGTAATGAAGAAATTATATTTGGCCTTTAAATTGAGCAATGTACTCAAGTTGTTTCAGTAGCTTAGTTTATTTGAAGTTTCCTTAGTATGTATATGCCTGTTGGTACCTTATTAGCATATTTAGCCAACAAACTCAAAGCACAAAAGGCAAACACTAAACCAAAACAAAATCAAACCTATAAACTCAGTGGAAAACAAATCAGCATAGTGTCGGATCACTACAAAACCCTATAGGTGAAATCTGCAATATCTCCTCAAGATATCAATACCCAACTTCGAAATTTGTCATACAAATCATTTCCAAGTTGTTACAAAACCCTAGCAGCTGATAAACTTGCAAATACCTGCTTTTCCAACTCTTTAGTCTTGCCAAATTAGGCCAATGAAATGCAAAAGCAAACCCTGGGTGGATTTTCCTATTTTGTGAATTGGGTTTTCGTCCAATTCACTATCCTCCAAGGGATTTCGTCCTCAGAAGACCTATGTGCTATTGAAACCCTCTTTCAAAACTTAAACTTGCAATTTGTTTTACTCAAAATAAGAATAGAATACTCAAAAAAGAGCCCAACACTTTGCTTTATAACCTCCATGAGCATTTTTTTAATAAAAAGCAATAAAATATCCTCCTCAAGGGTTTTTCCTCATCAAAAGCAATGGCCACCTATTGAAAACAACTTGAGTTACTAGGATGGGGGCACATTTCACTATTCATCTTATGATTTTCGATTACTATTGACTTTTTACTATTCCCATAAGGCAAACTTTAATTTTTCACTTTATCCCTTGATTCACCAACTGCACTCCAAACTAAAGGACTCATAAGGCTCCAAGCTAAACTTCCCAGCCCTCGGTTGAGTCCCATAACCTTTCTGCTGACCCATGGGAACCCTAATAGTAGGCCAACCTCTGCTATAGTTTGAGCTGCCCAAGGAAGGGACATTACATCTAATTCTGAATATATCAAAACTTAGGTCAGAGTTTACATTGACAAACTATTGTAGTTTTAGTTTTTTGTAACCTTAATAAAGTGTAAACCCTATCGAACAAAATTAGTGATAAACCTGAAAGTAATGGTGGACTGTCTTTATCTTTCTAAAAAGTAATTGTTGTTAACAATAATCAGAGTCTAGAAAGGCATTGTAACAGGTCCAAATCTGTGCCATGTCTATTTCAAACCTGTAGCATTTTTCTGAACTGAATTGTGCATGAATTAGTTTGTAATCTTAAACGCTAGGTACATATTGCAATCATTTCACATTCAAAAGTTAATATAGAAATTTCTTCATTGTATTAAATGATGTTCTACACTACCGTGAATGAGCTTATCAATTTGGTGTAATCATTATATGCCATCACCAATATCTATTCATTGAGCAGTCAAACAAATTTATCAAGGCAAAAACACAATTAGCAAGTGTCCACTTGTGGTGGGACATTACAGTGGTATCAGAGCTGTCTCCTTCCATCCTGTTGGGGGGTTTAAATTATATATTCAGTCAGCTCACATTTGGCATCATTTGAGTGATCAACACTCTTGTTTTCAGTTTCATTGTTTTTCCAGTCAGTTTTCATTATGGACTTAGACAATGTGTAATGTCCCCATTTAGCCATTCACTCTTCGGTGACTAATAGCCTATTTCTGGAAGCCCGTAGGCTTGTCAGAGGTGAAATTAGTGTTTCCTATCATATTGGGGTTCTGAGGCATTTTTGAAGGTTTGCATATATGAGTTTCTGATGCATATCTAGTGGAGTTTTTTGGGTTTTTGGAGAGCTTTAGAATGGTGTAACATGCATCTCCATCTGACAACCTTTTCTAAAACTTGCTATTTTTAGCCTGTACGATAGAGTTTCGAGATTTGGATTGTGGATTCTTTATGGGTTTTCAGAAAGCTTCGCAGTGATATGACATGTAGATTCATTGGGCAACTTTTTAGAATTTACTATTTTTAGTAAGTTTTATTTCTGGCAGTGCCATCTTGGGCAGTAGCATCAATAGTCAGCTCAATTTCCATTTCGGGCAATGTCATTTGAAACATAATTAGCTTTCACCATTTTGAGGCTCATTTTGCTTAAATGATTTATTTTAAGTCATTAATGTTTTAAAATTCATTTTAGGCCCCATGGCCTAGATTAATGACTTAATGTTGTTTTAAAAAAAGGCCATTAAGGGATGACGCCTCATGAAGGAATTAAACAAATTAAACATTTAAATGTTTAATATTTCCATAAGGAAACTTGGATGCCAAAATGAAGAGGAGAAAAAGGTGAATTAAATGTTTTAAAAATTAAATTATTGCAAAAGTAAAATGGGCGTCCCTTTTGGAGGAAGATGGAAAGCCAACAGTCATCTTCAATTCTATAAAAGAAAGTCTTTCCTCTCTCATTTGGTATCTTTGGAAAATTATATCGAAATGCTGCCGATTTGATTTCAGAACCCAACTAAGGGGAGCTTAGTTTTTTACACCATTCTTCGGGCTTAAAACTATGGTCCCCTAGATGGTCAATTGGGAGTGTGCTTCATTCAAAAGTGCATATTGAGCTTCATCGTTGGAAGATTTTTGTAATAATTTTCAGTTTTGTACTTGCTGGTTCAAGCATGGCTGAAACAAGTTTTCATTTATAGATTTTGAAGTGATTTTAATTTGGTTGTGGGTATTTGACTAAACATTTTCTATGCTTGTGGCGACCCTTTGGGTGAAGTTTCAGATTTTATACTTGAGTCTCCAATTTTTAAGAGAGATCGCCCTCTTCCTAGGGTCATACCATCTCCATAGTTGCATTGGGATTGAAGCTCTTTCATTTGTGGCTGCTTTGTGTTGCTTAATTCATGTTGTTTGGTCACCTTGCCTTTAGAAAGCATTGTGTTTAAGTTTTGGAGAGTTTTGTGGGAGTTTGTGAGAGAATTAAGCATATTGGTGGTTGTAATGCTTGATGGTCTATACTTTGGTTCACTGGAAATTTATATCAGACTTAGCACTTTCCAAGTTATGCTATATTTCATGGGTGTTTGTGCTTCTAGTTTCATGTGCACTCGATTTGGAGGTGATTGGAGCATTTTGGATGAAGATAGGAGCAAATTGGTGAAAGTATTCTTGCTGATCTGGACATTTAATTTGCTGGTTCAGCTAATCAGGTCTGGTTATTCCCTTTCATGCTACGTTTCTTTAGCAATTCTATTTATGCTTGTAATTGGAGATATAGTGTGAACTTTGCAGTAAGTTTGGAACAAATTCCCTTGAGAAATCATTGTAATAAACACTTGTAATTTGTAGACAATATGTATTCTAAGGCTGAGAATTAGTAGTAATATTCCAGTCAATCATGTTCTGCATTTACTTAGTGATTTGAATACAAGTAACGGTAAAATGTACCTTATCTAACTTAGCTCCAATGAACTTTAGAACAAATAGTAGTAAGAAGGTCCAGGAATCCGCCTTTAAAATCTTGGTACTTTAGTAGCCTTCAGAGGAGGAGAAGCATCACTCGGGCGCTTTTCTGCCAACCACGGACTTATAATGTGGTCCCCCGCACATCTATCATTTGATAGATGGCCCTCCCTTCAACGAAGAGATTGGTAGAGTGACCGATACTATTAACCAACTGAGTATAGTGGTGTGTCCTACATAACTAGAACCTGTGCATCTGACAAACTCTCGCTCTAGCATGTAATACGGGATCACGGTGAACTGATAGTGTAATCATCGCCCAATCTAAGAGGATGTAGGTACATTACACTACTTTGATCAAAGTGTTTCATACAACATTTCTACTGAGGGTCAACTGTCACATACACTATTCAGGGTCGATTTGACTTAGGGCTATCTTACACTACGCGTAGGTCTTTGTCTTCTAATGGATAATACATACCTCAAACATCCTACATCATATTGTTCTACTAGAAATGAGTCTGCATAATCAAGTAATTCACATATCCCCTCTTATATGGGAAATCTTTATCCTAGGAGTGCTCAACTTATCTAAGTTAACCCAATAACTAAAGCTAAAGGATTTACTTGACTCCTGTCCTCATCTCAATCCTAATATATAGTAGCTAATGAAAACAATACTCTTCATAAATGGAGATCATACAATTTAATGCAGAATACAACTTAGAAAGCAACCATCCACTTCTTATATACCAACGGAACATCCTATGTTCCAACATCACTAGTATAATTAAACACTTATGTTGTGCCTTGTATGATATTGTTGAATTTCTCAATCAAGTACTTCCTACTGGAATGAATCAGCATTGCAAGTACCTCTCCCATTCTCTCCTATACGGGAATGAATATTTCTTAGGAGTTTTTAGCTAGCTTCCCTGAGTTAAACTAGTAACTTGGCTGGCTATATTGTACTTGAATCAAGCTCTCATCATAATCCTAGTAGTAATATCAAAGATAATGAATACTCTCCTTTATACAGAGATCATACAAGTAAAGCAAATAGAAAACTAAATGCATTGTCTATCTTTGAGATGGAATACTACTTTCTAATACAAACATGCATTACTTATACCTTATTAACTTTATGTAACTTTTAGACATTCAAAATGCAAGCTTCATACAACAAAATCATATTGTATTTGCATAACTGTCTTTCACAAGTAGAGGTTATAAAGAGCAGAATAATACGTTTATTGATCTAGCATGAAGAAGATGAAATGAAAATAAAGTAATCATGCCTGGATTAAGCTTTCACTGGTGGTGATGGACTTTTCCTGCAGTAACTCAGTTTGCAGAGTTCCTCTGTTCTGTCTTACAGTAAAACACTCTCTTTCCATAATTGTTCTCACACAACAATGGTCACTCACAGATTATGGCTTCTCACAACAATGGCTTACTTCAGCAATTCACTTCTCACAGAAATGGCTTTATTCAGCAAATTACTTCTCACAACAATGGCTTTATACAGAAAATTACTACTCACAACAATGGCTTTATACAAAAAGTCACTTCTCACAGCAATGGTTTAATATAGGAATTTACTTCTTACAATAATAGCATGAGATTGATATAGATTCAGAATGAATGCGTGATAATGAGCATGGATTATAGTAATCCGTATGAAAGAGTGTGAATTGGTAATGAATTGGTAATCATTTGCAGCAGTTGAAAGCCATTATATAGAGTCATGAAATGCAATGCATTTCCTTACGGGAATGCATGTAAACTGACAACACACACAACCAGACTTATTCAAAGGCACTTGGCGGGTTTCCAAGCCCTCACTCAACAATTTTGGTAGTGATTCAACTTGCATTTTAGACAAAAAAACCAAAATTGTTCAATTGTTCAACAGAATTCGCCACTTACAGGTAATTCCCAAAATATGGTGCCAGCAAGAAGGTGATTCATCTTGTTGGAAAAATTCTTGGTTTATTTACCAACAGCTATAACCTCTTGGGCTACATTGCACTTGTTTTTAAGCATGGCTGATTATTTCACCTAGGCGAAGCGCTCTTACACAGTCGCACAGTTCAACTTCTTCCGCCATTTCCATTTCACGGGAAAACTTTTAAATATTTTTAAAACTGACTTTATTAAGTCAATAGTTATGCATTGAAGATTTCTTTTTAAACATTAGAGTAGCCTTTACTTATTTTCGAATTTATTCCATGATGAAAATAGGTGAAGTCGATTTCCATTATACTTGGCAAACGTTCGATTTCCAAATATATGATGAGAAATGAATAAACAATGATCTCCATTTATAGAATAATATATATATAAATTTATTAATATTATATTTATTTATATACGTATTGAAGTAATAAATAATTATATAAATATATATATATATTTTATTACCTTAAGTAATATATATATATTTATGTTTATTATTTTTACTTTAATATGTATATTTTTATTATATAATATTAATACGTATATATATATACAAGTACACGTATACATACATATATATGCATATATAACTCCTGCAAAACATATCGTAAGCCAATTTGTTATTTCCGATATGTCTATATATGTATCTATACATATATACATATACGTGTAGATGTAAGACAACAGGCAATAATAATATAATTTATTAATATCCAGTATGTAATAGGTGGTGTGTATACATATACATACATATACATACGTCCATATATATTTCGATATACACGCATGTGTATGTATACCATATCGATGCAACTGTGCGAGCATATCCATTTTCCAATCACACACTTGTATCAATATGTATATACATATGGATGCGTGTATATAATATATATGTGTGTATATATATATATATATATATATCCCCTGCTTATTTACTTGCATTCAAATATGATCCATTGAAATGAACTAAATACCATGAGACAGTTAACAGACAAACATCACTTACAAAAGGTACAAAAGAAGACACGACTCCTAATGCCAGTCTACGACTATGGATGACTTATCTAACTCAACTGACTTAGTTACTCACTCTATAGTGAAGTGTGTGAATGCTCAGATAGTTCACATTACCGGTTAGCCGACCAAGCCCCTCTCCCGAGTGATACCTCCCCTCCCCGTGGAGAATGAACCTTTTCCTACAACCACTAGCACATACATTTAGCAGCATCACATATATAAACATCTTTAAAGTTAGAATAACTATACTTCAATAACCATCTATTCATATATGCAGTATTTCACCATGAATAACATCAATTGTGTGTTGTCTTCAATTTCAAATTCTCAAAATTGGACAACCCATATGAAATTTTGCTTAAAATTTCTTCATAAATCTCTATGGCACACATTTCAAGGCGCAAAAATTCCCCAATTGAATTGTACAGCCATTGGTCTCCTTATTTTGCCTTTTGCGAAATTTGGGAGCATTTTGACATGTTTTTACCCTTGTTTTGTCCAATTTCGAGATTTTTGATCACCATTGCAAGTAGGGATTTTTTGTGTTAAAGCACGTTTTACGAGGTGTTGAGGTTGTAAAACTTTGGATTTCAATTCATGGTTCCCTTGGGCATCCTTTCATCAACTCCCCTTTCTGTTTTTGTAACTTTCTAAGTCATTTTTTTTGTGTTTTTTGCCAATTTCGGGTTTTTAAGACAGCTCAGCAAAATAGGAAGTTTTAAGTCATAAAGCAAAAATTGTCAAAGTCCCAAAAAGTTTCGATTGTGCTTTAAGTGAAATTGTTAAAACTCCAAAAAGTTCCTATTCTTGCTAAAGTGTCAAAAAGTTCCTATTGTGCTTTAAGTGAAATTGTTAAAACTCCAAAAAGTTCCTATTTTCACTCATTTGACAAAAACAAAATTGTTAAGTCATCAAAAAGTTCCTATTTGGCTTAAATGACAACAATAAAATTGCTAAATTGTCAAAAAGTTCCTATTTTGCCCAAATTGTCAAAATCAAAATTGTTGAAAGAGTCTAAAAACCCGATTTTGGTTTGTTTTGTGCTTTTTTCACTTGTCTTTGTGTTGAAAATAGCTGATTCGAGAAATTCACCCAAGTTTTGAAGAGAGTTTGTGTTTGAATTTGATAGTTTACCTCTTTTGGTGGAGCTCTCTTAAATTCTTCAACAAAAAATTGCAGCTTCTCAATTTGAATATAAGTGCTCATCTTTTTTTGAGTTTTTATAAGGCATCTAGGGTTTTCATCTCCATTTTTTACTTTCAGCTTCTCTTCTCCAAGGTATGTTTTTTTTCTTTTCTTTCTTGTTATGTTTTCTTTATTTTCTCTTTGTTCAAACACGTCTTTCTTTGCTGCAGACGTTTTTCTTTTGGTATGATCTTTTTCAAAGAGTATTTTCATGTCTTCTCTATGACGTGTCTCTTCCCTTTCATATTCGCGTTTTTTGCAGCTGTTTTATGTCATTGTTCAAAGAAACAGTCATTCCCTTGTGTGACATGAAAGAAGTTGTATTTTGTAACAAATGAGTCTCCAAAGCAAAACGCATTTTCCTTTCAATCAAACCGCGGCTCTTGACAATCACGTTAATGTCTAAAAAACATTTTTTCAGCTGGAATGTCATATCCTAGAAGTCTCATTGTCTTAAATCTCATTGTGCAAAGAGATATCCTTAGGGAGAAATCATCAATTCAGCCAAAAACGTCTTTGTTCCTTGCATAGTGCGGAATTTATTTTCAAACAATAGAATACATGTCTTTTCACAACAAAATCATGGTTTCCAGTAAACACGTTTTGTTACTTGAAACGATTTTTGCAGCTGAATAGCATCATACTCATTGTGTCAGGAAATGTCTTGTCTCAATGGTCATTATCTCAGCAAAACGTCATTTCCATTTGCCATTTTTCTCTTCCATTTACCTTGCCATTATCTCACTAGTCTTATCATTTTTCCTTCCCATACTTGTAATAATGTTTTTCCATATTGCAAGTAAGTCACCTTTCATTTGCACTTGCAATCAACCTTCCAAAACCCGAAATTGAGCTTTGGCCCCACTTTTGCAGCCCCTTTGTCTCATTCTCATTAGTCCTGTTTGCACACATGACCTACCAAATCAATAATATAAGGCATGGGCCTTATTTTTCAAGCAAATTCCAAGGTTGGAGAATGATACAAAGAAAGAACAACAACATGACAAAGCCACACAAAGAGTTGAAATGACATGATTGAACATAGAATGCTTTCAAGACAAAGATGGAAACATGTTTTCCAAACAATAGCATGAAGACCCAATCAAGGATGATGTAGTTCAAGCCATGTCTTCAGACACTTAAATAGTTTCAATTGTGTACTTGTAATTTAGTTTTGACAAATTACATGTAAAATGGAAAAATGTAATTGCAAGTAATCATATTACTTGCAAAGTTGTAAAATGTAATTACAAGTCAAATTACAAGAAGACTTGTAATGTTGAATAAGTCAATTGCAGTTAGTTAGTGGTTGAGAAAATTTCTCAAGTTTGTTGGGATCCTCCCACCTTTTTCTCAAGGCTTCTCTCCTATAAATACTTGAGGGGGTCTATTGTAATATCGGTCTTTTTAGTAAGCAGGAAATTTCTGTAGAATTTTGTACTCATAAAGACGTTGAGCTTTACAGTTATAAGTTGTGATATTTCAAATAATATCAAAGAGTTGGAATTTTAGACTTTGTGTTGAAGCCCTACTTTGCATCATTTGTGTTCTTATGTCATTTTGAAGCATTACTTTGTGACTACTTGGAGATTGTGGAATATTGTTGAAGAGAGTTTCAATTGAATATCTGTAGACTTTGTGCTATAAATGTTAAAGATTGAGTTCATAGTTAGTATTTAGAAATTGAGAAGAATTGCAAGACTTTGTGTTCATGGTAGTTCTCATTTAAAGTAGTTAATAGATATATCGTAGTTGCAGACTTTGTGCTATCCTATGCTGTATATTATCGTTAGGTAATCATTCTAAAAGGGTAGATAGGATTTCAGGTCTTCAAGACTTTGCACTTGTTGGTTGTTTTCCCGTCCCGGAGGAAGTGACGGAAGTCTTTGTGCTTTCAGGAAACTTTATTTCCTCTTTCTTGGTTTCATTGCATGGCTGCTATAATAAGTTTTCTTAACGTTTGTTATTGCTTTTTTGCGAAGAGAAAAGAATATAATCTTTCCTGAAAAAAAAGGAACGATTGCTGTCCTACCCATATTAGTTTTAGTTAGTTAAAGGGGGAGCCTTCCCTTAATTAAGAGAGTTTTATCTCACGTGTTGTGGTTGAAACCGCAATTTTGTATGCTTTCCCAAGCATACAAAATTTACAACCAACACTGTGACAACATCAAATGAAACAACATCAAGTGATATAACATTCATATTGATAACAAGGTACATGCATCATTCATTCATCTCGAGAATTCACATCACATTCACGTTTACCGCATCTAGTAATACTAAATAGCAACCTCACAATTTGGGATGTAACTAGTTGCAGCAATGAGAACATTTTAGTTTTGATTATCAATGAGATGGATGACATTCCAAAATCCGTCCTATCTTTCCTGCTTAACATTCATGAACAAGAAGCAAAGAATTTTTCTATTACTGGTATGTTAATCAACGATTTGATCAAACAGTGTGAGGGAAAATTGAAGCCTCACTTGAAGAAGACAGAGCAAATAAATGAGGTGGTCAATAATGTAGAAGACGGAAATAAAATGTTGTTTCTCAATGATTCCAAGGCAGTTTTTCAAGAAGTAACTATTGATATGTAGTTGTTCGCACATGCTAAGGATGAGTGCAATGAGGCAGCATCGATTTTGAATACACATGAAGAGTCTATGACAAGTAATCAAGAAGACTTCCTTGGTATGCTTGTGACAAATAATGGAGATTTAGGTGGTCTTGAGTTCATTCATCAAACTAGGCTCTTGGAGAAAGATTCTCATGAAGATATCAGTTTTGTTGAGTTGGGAGGTGTCTCATTCAAAGAGTCACCATTCCAAGTGGAATATGAGGGGCAATTTCCTTTTGACCAAAATAATCAGCCCTTCAACATTTGGGATCCGGGTGTGAAGCCACCTAATTTTGTTAAGGAACTTGTATGGGATAAATTTCCCTTTGATCCCAATAAAGAACAAAATTTTCATTTCACTGCAAGCTTTGAGATGGCCCTTGAAGGAGAAAATCTCTTTGACAAAGAAGCTTGCATGGATAAGCCCCATAATGAACCCTCTAAGATGGTAACAGCCACTAAGGAAGAATTTGTTGCTACTAAAACTTTCAGGATTGCGATCAATAGTGACCCATTGATCAAGTTGGGGGTTTCTTCAGTATATAATCAAGGAGACAGTGAAGGGGAAATGGAGCTTGAAGACCACAGGGCCCTTGATGATGAAGATTTTAAAGAGGTTATCAAATTCAAATCAGATTTACCAAATCATGAAGCTGATTGTAAACAAAGGTCCGAAGAATTGGTAGGATTTGATTCTCTTCATGACTTTGAGCATTTTCAGTTGGTGTGTGGTGAAAGACAAGAGTCTTGGAGCAGCTATGGGGGCAGCAAAGACAAGGAACAGAGTTCTGATTTTGAAATGCAGCCGATCAGAAGTTCACCATCCTTGCACTTTTGTGAGTGGAAAGGTCAATTCATGTTTTACATTGAGGATGAGGTGCATGCCTTATTCAGATTTGACCACTCACTTAGTTCGATTGAAGAAAGACAAGAAGGAGTTTGGGATGGAGTCACTCTCTTTAATTTGCAATTTATTAAAGACTCCTTAGTGATTATGAAATCAGAGTATATATGTTGGATTAAAGATCGAGATTACGCCTACGAATTCACAAAGAAGATCATTGGTGCATTTCAAGGAAGTGAAAGAAAGGTTGATAAGCTTACTCTTGGGCTTGAATCAACGAAGTGCATATTCGCGAGTGCTCAGTTGGGTGTAATGGAGATAGGAGACTAGCTACCTGATTTCAAACATCTCAGAGAATGTTGGGACGAGTTATACTCTGTGACTGATAATCCTCCACGTTTGCTTGTAGTGAATGTATAAGAGGTTTAGAGGATTCAATCTCCATTTGGGAAGTGTTGATTCATGATGACTTCCCCTTATTTGGCACCAAGGTGTTGTCAAAACATGTTTTGGTAAAACACGTTGTTTACATGCCTGACAGTTTATCCTTTGGATTGAGTAATGCTCACACTAACCTATCTTGGGAGATGGATTTGAAGACAATGTTTGTTTCAAGCTCCCTTGTTTTTGAAGCTTTCTTGGATAGACTTCAGTGGTTCACCAAAGAAGTCAATAATTTTCTGAGTGTGCACTTGGAGTTGATTGGCAATCAGGGATGTGTTGTGAATTTCTTCAGGGGTGTGGTGGATCATTCTTGGTCAGTTATCTTTGTTTGGCACCCTCGATGTGGAATCAAAAATCTTTTGGGTTATAGTAGGAAGGTTCCTTGGAGGGATAAGGATAAAAATTTTAGAATTAATGGTGATGTTCCCTTCCTTACTATCCACTTGATGGATCCATTTGTTCATCAACAAATGGATTGGAGAGAGATTTTGAGCAAAGAACAGTTCTTTTCTGTGATGAAATCTTTCGGAAGGTTGTTTTCAGCTGTGGATATGAACAGATGTAATATTTTGGATGCTGATTTTCAGTTTTGCAGCAGCTGTTTATCTTCTTGGATGCTAATTTTCCTTAAATAAGATCTCAAGTTGACCATTTCAGTCTTGTTCAGCAGCTGGTGCATTCATTTTCAGACTTTCCAATCTCTTGTTAGCCATGCTTTTTGGTCTCAAGTGGGAGAAATGAAGATTTGGAGTGATTTGAATCTACATCTAGATCGTGTTCAGGTTCATCTCAGTGACTATCTATGTACATTTACTTGTACATATGCTTGGGACAGCAAACCAATGCTTGATTTGGTTCGACTTTTTGAGACTCTTGTCGGGAGATTGGTGGAAGTTTTCAGAAGCCTTCTTGGATATATCAGAATTATTCGAGGGAGGCATTGTTCATCCTTGAGAAGTTCTGAGGATGAGACTATTGAGCTTTTGCAAAGAGTTGTTTTTTTCTTTGCAAGAAGCCTTGAAGGAGTTGCAACTTTGTTTGATGCTTTGAGGAGTTTCATTGATAAGAATATTGTTGAGATACTTAGATCATTTTTCCTAATGTCCAGAATGTTGATAGTCATTGGCATTGATAATAATAACTCCTTAGAGTTTGTTGGGTGTGAGATGCTACAAAATTATGATTTCAGTCCTTCCATGTTTTTCAGTTTGAACTTCAGACTTGTTAACTCTTTGAGGTTGCAGGGAAGGTTAGTGCAATTATGGTACAATGGCTTGATTTGTACAATCAGAGTGGTGCAGCATCAGCATGGTGGGTCTTTTCAGAGATTGACTTGAGACCTTAGGATCCTATTTGTTTTGGTGGGATCGGTTTGGAGTGTTGTGGCATTGCTTGAGGACAAGCAATTTTGGGAAGGACGGGCTATAATGTCCCCATTTTAACAATTCACTCTTCGGTGACTGATAGCCTATTTCTGGAAGCCTGTAGGCTTGTCAAAAGTGAAATTAGGGTTTCCTATCTTATTGGGGTTCTGAGGCATTTTTGAAGGTTTGCATGTATGAGTTTCTGATGCATATTTGGTGGAGTTTTTTGGGTTTTTGGAGAGCTTCATAATGGTATAAAATGCATCTCCATCTGACAACTTTTTCCAGAACTTGCTATTTTTAGCCTGTACGTTGGAGTTTCGAGATTTGGATTGCGGATTCAATCTAGGTTTTTAGAAAGCTTCGCAGTGATATGACATGCAGATTCATTGGGCAACTTTTCAGAATTTACTATTTTTAGTAAGTTTTATTTCTAGCAGTGCCATCTTGGGCAGTAGCAACAACAGCTAGCTCAGTTTCCATTTCAGGCAATGTTGTTTGGAGCATAATTGACTTTTAGCATTTTGAGGCTCATTTTGGTGAAATGATATAGTTTAAGTCATCAATAATTTAAAATTCATTTTAGGCCCCATGGCCTAGATTAATGACTTAATGTTGTTTTAAAAAGGGGCCATTAAGGGAGGACACCTCATGAAGGAATTAAACAAATTAAACATTTAAATGTTTAGTATTTCCCTAAGGGAACTTGGACGCCAAAATGAAGAGGAGAAAAAAGTTTTAAATGTTCTAAATATTAAATTATTGCAAAAGTAAAATGGGCATCACTTTTGGAGAAAAATGGAAAGCAAACAGTCATCTTCAATTCTATAAAAGAAGGCCTTTGTTCTCTCATTTGATATCTTTGGAAAATTATATCGAAATGTTGCTGATTTGATTTCAGAACCTAGCTAAAGGGAAGCTTAGTTTTTCTACACCGTTCTTCGGGCTTGAAACTATGGTCCCCTAGATGGTCAATTGGGAGTGTGCGTCATTTAGAAGTGCATATTGAGCTTCATCGTTGGAAGATTTTCAAGATTTTTGTAATAATTTCCAGTTTTGTACTTGCTAGTTCAAGCATGGCTAAAACGAGTTTTCATTTATAGCTTTTGAAGTGATTTTAATTTTGTTGTGGGTATTTGACTAAACATTTTCTATGCTTCTGGCGACCCTTTCGGTGAAGTTTCAGATTTTATACTTGAGTCTCCAATATTTAAGAGAGGTCGCCCTCTTCCTAGGGTTGTACCATCTCCATAACTGCATTGGGATTCAAGCTCTTTCATTTGTGGCTGCTTTGCATTGCTTAATTCATGTTGTTTGTTCGTGTTATCCTCAATTTTTGATATAGTAAAAATTGAGGTAACCTATCAAAAATTTGAAGTTTTTCTCTCCAAAGCATGTTTTACGAGGTGTTGAGGTTAAAAAACTTTAGATTTCAGTTGATGATTACCTTGGGCATCCTTTCATCAACTCCTCTTTTTGTTTCTGTCAAATTATGAGCCATTTTTCTTGTCTTTTTGATCAACTTCGGGTTTTTGAGGCAGCTCAATAGAATAGGAAGTTTAAAGTCTAAAAGCAAAATTGCTAAAACTTCAAAAAGGTCGGATTTTTGCTTAAGTTGTGAAAAGTTCCTATTTTGTCAAAATGAAAATTGCCAAAAGAGCCAAAAGTTCCGATTTCACTTGTTTTGACAAAAATAAAATTGTTGAAGTGCCAAAAAGTTCCTAGTTTACTCATGAGTAATAAAAAAAGTTCCTGAGTGAGCTTAAAAACCCGATTTTGGTCATTTCCGATTGTTGCTTGGTTCCAAAAGCCCGATTTGAGAGTTTGCCCAAATTTCAAGAGGAGTTTGTGTTCAAATTCGATTGCTTACCTCTTTTTGTGGAAGCTTTCATAAATTCTGCAACTGAACTTGAGTCCTCAGCCTGAAGATTTAGGCTCTCATTTTGTTGAAGAGAATGCAAGTTTTCTAGGGTCTTCTTCTTCATTTTTACGCTTCAGCTTCTTTTTTCAGGTATGGCTTCATTTTCTTTATCTTTCGTTGTTTTCTTGTCATTTGCAAATCATGTAATACAAGGTGAAGGTGTTTTTCATTCATTTTGTTGTGCAAAGTCATTTCAAAAGCCATTTTTGAGTCTTTTTTCTCTAAAAACTTCTCTTTGTAGTGAAATCATGGTTGCATAATCTGTCAAAGCCGAAAGATATAAGGAAAACATTTTTGTGTTTTGTCATTTTAAAAACGTGTTTTGCTGAGTATAAACTTCAAGGTTTCCAAAAACGTGTTTCTTCGTAACAAAATCGCGATTTTGTTTCGCGTTTCCCTTTTATGAATTTGTGTCTTTAAAAAGTCTTTTAATGGAGGTTCTCAGCAAAAACGTTTTTTATGCTCGTGTTCTTCATGCTCAAAATTATCAGAGTCTTGTTGCCTGAAAATACGATTGTAAAAGGAGGTATTTGACAAAAATCGTGTGTATGAAATTGTGCTTTGCAATTTATGAGATCCTCGATTCCAAAAAATGCGTGTTTACTCAAAACGTCTTTTGCTAAGTAATATCATATGCATTCCATCTGAAAATGTCATTGTCACAAAAGCCATTTTTGCTAAGCGTCTTTTTTTTGGGTGAAAACACGTTTTTCATCTTCACCTTGTCATTTTCTCACTTCTTCATTCTCCATTTTCCATTCTCATTTTCCTTCACCAAATTCGCCTCTTTCATTTCACTCATCTCATTTTGATCAAATCATCAAATCCTCTTTGCCATTTTTCGCAAAATAATGCCTTGGCTTAAATTTGGGTTTTCATTATCAAATAGCAAGTCGGGATTTGTCACAAACATTGCAATTGTAAAAGTTGCAAAAAATAAAATTGCTAAATGTTCAAAAAATCCCGACTGCGCTTTGTAACAGTTGTTGAAGATACTCACAAACCCGAAATGCTTCAAAAAGCCTAAAAATTGAACTTTTTGACTTGACTTCAAATTCAAGTTAGGAGTTTTGACTGGCTGTTCCGAGAAGGTGAAATGTTGCTTTCATCCGCAATCAGCCCACCAAGATCCGAATTGGTCATTACAATTCATTCTCCATCATCTTTCAGAAAACAGTTTCATTGTCCTAGGGTTTGAGTCTTACCATGTCTACACATGTTGATGTTGATGATGTTCTGACCTTATGGGGTTTTCACCGCAGCCTTGCCGATTCCTGCTCAATGATAGATGAACCAACTTCTCCAACAAACAAAAAGATCAAATACAAATTTGATAAGTATCAAAATGAGATTTCTCCATCTCATGTGGTCTCAAATATTGATGAAATCAAGGATACAAAAATTGGTCATGTCGATATGTCTGAGTTTCTTAAGAGGGCGGAGAAATCAACTTCTCATGATAAGCAGTTGTTGCTGAGAAGTCATATTCCCCTGGTATCTTCTTTTCCTGTTGCTGCCCTTGAGCCAAAATTTGTTCTTGCATGTGCATCCTACTTTGACAGTGAATCCAAAACCATCAGGGACGATGACGGCAATGTGGCTATCAGACTTGATCCTAAAACTATCAACGGAATCTTCAGAGTTCTTGATGCTCCTACATATTCAGAAATTACAATGAAGAGTGCTCATAATCATTATGAGCAAAAAAAGAATGATTGTATCAAGCATATCAATCACAAGTGGCTTCTCAAATCACGACCTTGTGTGACCCGGATACCCAAATTGTATTGGTCCAATTTTAAGGAAAAGATTAATGATATGATCACTCTCTTGAGCAGACTAGTGGGGTTGAAAGTTTCCAACATATTTGAAAGTTGGATGAATAAATTCATAGTGGTTATTAGAAAGGCACAGTACCCAATTTTTTGGGGTGAAATAATCAGAGACAGTTTGTGTGAACAACTTGCACAGGTTCCCACCACACTCACCTTCTATATGAATTCATATCTGGTTTATATAGCAACTTCATTGAGGCAGTTTCCAGGCCTTTCTACCAAAGGTGATAGATCATTGGTGCCCATATGGGAGTATTACGATCAACTGACATTAAGGCAAAGTCGGGTGCATTATAGAAGGGTTCAAGATGCTTTCTTTGGTCATCTCATGTGTTTATTTGACAAAGCATTGGAGAACACCAGGGTATCTGAAGCTGCTTCGAGGAAAGTAAACGAATACGGTTGTCTTTTTCTTTAATTCCCTACTTTCTCTTACATAAGAGTTGTCTATTTTGAAGACCAACCTTATATCTTTCCAAGGTATCCAACTGATAAGATCATTTTGATGGAGCTGGGAAGGCAGTTGATGGCAGTGCATGCACATCAAGCTACACAACATAAGACTGGAGTAGGTATTTCATCACATAATCCATTGATGATTGGGAGGTACTCTTTGACAACTTCCTCAAGGGCAAAAGCAATGGAGGCTGAACTTCAGGAGATAAGGTTAAAGAAATTCCAGGCCAGAATGGAATTTGACTATAGAAGGGTGAAAGAAAAAATTAGAAGGGCCTTCACTCATGTGCACCGCATTGAAGACATTTGGGCAGACCTCTGAACAAAAAAGGATATCTATAGAAAGGATTACTGCAGGATCACGGTGGAGCAAGTTGTTGATCTCAATCTGACCTTAGTTCCAGAAGGAGTAATTGATGATGGGCAGGTTTTAGATCCTGAATATGAAGAACAAGAGGTTGCTAACACGCCCATTCCTGCAATCCAGTGGTCTCAGAAGAAGTCTACCTCTATTTTTGATAGGTTTCAACTAGTCTTAGCAAATACCAACATTTGGCTCAAAAGCATAGGTGTTAAGACTATAAAAATCAAAGAAAGGAACTGAGGATGATTCAGCTGGGCCTAAAGGATTGAAGTCAGAGGTTAGAGACAAGTCAAAAGAAGGAGCTTCCTCTTCAGGTACCAAGATTAAGTTGAGAGTTAGTCGGGCTGTGGAAGAACCTTTGGAGAAAGAAACACTAAAGGGGAAAGAAGTTAAGGAAACGCAGATTCAAGTTTTGGATCAGCAAGAAGAAGAGGTTCTTGAAACCTCTACCATTCTAAGTGAAATTTCTCCTCACGTTGAAGCTCCAATACCTGTTTCAACGATATCCCCTATCTCTCTCATTGATAGTGACGTTGATTATTTCTCCACAGTATTCATTTCTTCCATCCCACCTTCAGAAGCTATTCATCATTCCTTAGCTACATTAATAATGAATACACCTGTGAGAAGCTTGCATGACAATTTGGAGAATGTTTTTATTACAAATCGAATCTTTCCAGCAATGTCAAAGATAACTCTCCCAGAGATAGATACATCAGCAGCAAGCTTTGATTGTTTCATAGCTGATCCTAGCCGCAATTTGTCTTCTGGGCAGACCATTGTTGCTATCTAGACTGAGGCAACTCCTAGAATTATAGTTGTCACACAAACTGAGTTTGTAGTTGTTGTTTCAGATGTGAGAACCTTGGATCTTCCTCTGTGGTTGAACTCAATCGCTCCAAAGAGGAAGAAACAAGCAGTCTCTCCTGATGTGTCAGATTTCCAGAAATTAAAGAAATCCAAACCAAGGGTTGAAAAGAAAGCAAAAACAGTCTCACAAGTGTTTATTGACAGCAATAAGATGAAATATGCTGAGATAGCAAAACCTCTTGTTGACAAACCACATGAAGAGATCCAGGTGTCTGATTACAGATTCATTGGGGTGAAATTGGCCAAGCAGACTCATGCTAACATGATGCAAGATGCTCAGAGTTTAGTGACAGTCTTGGCACAAAGCTACAATGAACTTCTAGCCAAGAAGGAGAAGCTCAAAGAAGAAAATGAACAACTAGTTTCAGTTATTCAAAGGATTACTAGATCTTTAGAAACGGTTGGTTCACTATCTTCGTTTGCTCCTAAGGAATTAGTTAGGCAATTAGAAAAAATTGCGCAAAAAGCTAAAGCAGTTGATTCTTGGACAGCCCAATTAATTGACCAAGGAATACCAATGGTCGAAAAGGCATTGAAGAATTTGAGCACTGTTAAAGCAGCAAGATTCAAAATGAATCAAACTCTGGAAGCCTTTCAGCAGAGCCTACATTCTATTGAGAAAGATTTGAAAATATGGCATGAGATGGATCAAGTCAAGCTCGAAATTCTTTGCAACCATTCGGTGATTTCAAAAAGGGAAAAGTATATAGAGTTTGAGGAACTCATGACAAACAAGTCATCAGTTATTCAAGATCTTATCAAAGATGTCCAGGCTATGCTTGAGATGAGTGCCGAAGTTGAGCATGACATACTTTCATACTTTGAGAAAATCCCTTGCAAAGTTTTAAGTCATGAAGGAGAATTGTTTGCATCCAGTGATGTTGTTTCTCAAATTACTGCAAATCTTCACCAGGAGCTAGATTCATATCAGTTCTCTATGGATACAATCCATAAGTTTGTCAACCACCAAATGATCTTTGACAAGATGCAAGCTGCTTTCGAAGAACATTGAGAGGCAATAGTCAGATACTATGATGTTATCATAAAGACCGTTGTCATTGCTAGAAATACACTTCGTCCTGATCTTGATGAGTTGCAAGGAATTATCAACAAGTTTCTATCTTTCAAAGTGTCGGCATTTCAAATCGCACCTCTGGAATGTGTTTTGGAAACGGACAGCTATGTGCAGTAAACTGCTCTTCAAATTAGGAGGGGAAGCTCCCTCTTTTGCTGAGTTGCATAAAGAAAGTAAACTAAACTTAATTTTGCCTATCTTTTTGGTTCAGCTGCAAGAACACAAGGTTATAGAACACTAGATGTTGTGGCTGAGGTTTTCCCTTTAATGAAACTAAACAGTTACAACCTAACCTACGCTTAAAACGTTTCTGCCCTCTCAAGTAAACGTAGAGCAAGAGAGTTTAGAAATGGATGAGTTTGATTTTTGACAAAGATACTTGAACAAACTTTTCTTCAACGTACATTTTAAGCAAGCTGAAAAAGAGATCATAAAAGTATTACGGAAATACGAGACTTTTATTTCAAGAGTAGCAAAGCAAGCTTCAGGATTTTATTTCCTCACACTTCTAACACAATACAATAAACGAAAATCTGAGATATTTATATCGAGGGCAGCAAATCAAGCCTCAAGATTTTATTTACTCAAACTTTCGGAACAAAGATTACAATTTCGGGACAGCAAGTTGTAGCAACATGCTTGCAACATGCGATCGACCTAATTATAATTGACACATAACACATGCACTAAACAAGGATTTGTAGCTAAGGAGGCATGCAAACTTGCTCTTTACACAAAGTGAACAACATTGAATAACAAAGAGAAGGTACTAAAGACACTTATGTCTTGTTATCACAAGCACGGTTAAACTAAAATGAGCAAACACTGCTCTTATTTATTACTAAGCAGAGGAGTAGGGAACCCTAAAATCTCCTTGCTTTTACAACTAACACTTGCCAACATGCAAGCTTTATTTCTAAACCTAAAAAAACATGTAAAATAGGAAACACCAACGCATTACATTTGTTTTCCTTCTTCAAAGAATGGATAAGAATTATGACAAGAATAGAAAGAAAGGGTGGGATAAGAATGGAAAGAAAGGTTGGAGAAAGCTTCTAGAAGATTGTCGCTTTAAATCTCTATCACGTCCACCAAAAAGCGGGAAACTGCCTCTCTATTGGGAGTGTTGATACTATCTATAGCCATATTCCGCTTTTCTAAGATCTTCTCCTCTTTTGCGATCAAACTTAGAGAATCTTTGACATCTTCAGCGTCTTTATGAGTTCTATTCTTGAAAATCATCACTGCCTCAAAAGATGACTCACTCAATGAAAACTTGGCGGCTCTGCAACTTTTGTGCATTCTGACACTTGTCCTTTCGCTCATACTACTCCCTCTGCATGCTCTTCAACTGAGATGATGACGTTTTATTTCCATAATGGTACTGAAAAGCATTTACCAACATCATTCGTTCAGATAATTAAGATATAACACTTGTTTGGCTCTAAATTTGATGGGAGAGTACTCCATGCTGAAAAACATGAAGATTGACTGTAAACTTGACTATGCTCTGACAAGCTCAACACAAACCTTAAAAATAACATGCTGATTTTCTTTGCCAAACGGATGAACTTTTTCAAAAAAATTCTGACATATGGGTTTTGATTAAAATTTTGTTACAAGCCAACCCAAATCGTCTGGTTTTGAAAATTTGGAATGTAGACTGAAAAAGCAACAAACCCTAATTTTCTTTGAAAAAAGCAAAAAAAGTTGTCATCTAGGTATTGTTCATGAGCACCATTCTGGACGAACCCAGTTGATTAGATTTTGAAAACCTCAAAGTTTCACTGAAAAAGCAGCCACTTCAAGTCTCACCGAAAAAGCAACCATTTGAAGTCTCACTGAAAAAGCTGTGATGTGGGTTTTGTCCAGAAGAACATTTAAGATAGACCCAGAAGATTGGAAATTCTAAAATTTGAAGTTTTCTCTAACATGCAAGATAAAAAGCAGTTGCTGCAACTTTGAGAAAATCCTTCAAAAATAATCTAGAAGATCAAACTAGTATAAACCAGCTCGCTGAAAATTGAAAGTAATGGCCTCCTTCAAAGATTTGATGTTTTGGATGAAAAAGTGTGAAAAAGCAAGCCTTCTTGAGTGCTGATCTAAATTTTTTTTGAAAAATCAGCAAGTTAAACTCTTGAATCTTGAAAATAAGGGTTTGAAGTTGCTGCTCTATTTCTCCTTGAAGACCACCTGTAAGAAAATATGAAAAATAAAACACAAAAGTGCTTTAAATAAACTCTGCCTTGAGAAAACAACTTTCTTTTGCCCTAATTCTTCAAAACCCTAATTCAAGTTTGTGCAAATGAACTTAGACTTTTGTCTTCATCTTCAATTTTTGAAATTTCCAAAAATTTCACTAAGGCATTGGAAGTTGGGCGCCCTTCTTGACTAGAGGCGATTATTTCACTCAGACTTAGTCATTTTTTCACTATTTTCAACTTCTCCTAAATTTTCAACCCTAGTTTGATTCTGATTTTCAACCTCCGGATTGATCCGACGAACGAGCTGAATGATTCATCGCGGAGCTTGATTGAATTTGACAAAGTTTGTTTGTAGGGGACTTTTGATGAAAACTTCGTTTGACCCTTCAAAAATTCAAGTGCCTCTCTCCCCTAGGGGCGTCCACTTTCTCCAGTGTTAGCCATTTTCGTGATCCTCGAATTTATACTTGTCTTCTGACCTCCAGATGAATTCATGATTCTAGGCGTTGTACTTGTCAGATTCACTGGCTGACAGATTCACTGGATAGCTAAGAAGATTCTGGAAGGGGTCTCCTAGATACCTCATCTCTGAAAACTGACATCTGATGCCTTAAAACCCTAGGCGCCCTTCTCCTTCAAGGGCGCCCATCTCTTCCAAAGATAGTTTTTATTTCGAGTTTTTCACTATTGCTTGTTTTTCGTCTTTCATTCACTTTTCCTTCTCTGTTCAACCTGCGACATCTGATGACTGCCTGTTCTGACGGAGGTGCTGATGCTTGCGTTGGACAGCTTGATCAAGTCTGACGAAGTCATGTTCGAGGCATCTTCTACAAATTAGTTCATTTGACCTCACAAAAACTTGGCCGCCCTTCTTCTTCAGCGGCGCCCAGATTCACCAGACTTAGAATATTTTCATCATTTTTTATCTTCAGAGTTTGAACACTTCTTATCATGGCCCCTGTTTGATCTGGTTTTATCGACGGCTGAGTGACCGTATGACTGCACCGTCAGGCTCTCTACGGAGCTGAGATGGATCTGACCAACATTGCCTGGGAGCTGCACTTTTGGTTTTATCATTTGATGCTTTAAAAAGATGGGCGCCTATTCTCCTCAGGGGCGCCCATGCTGAGTAGACTTAGAAACTTTTTATGCAAATTTCAAAATCCTTCCTCGTTTGACGTGCCTTCTTTCTCTTGGCTACCAGAAACGAAAATTTTTCTAAGGCATGGGAGTATGGGCGCCCTTCTTGACTGGAGGCACCTAGATTCACCAGAGTCAGCCAATTTTTTGCATTTTTCAACTTTTTCAAAATATTCACTCCTTTCTCCTCTTTCTTTTGCCCACGTTTATCGTTGACAGCTTTTGCTTGACGCTTGAACGTCTGATTCTGACACTTGGCCACTAACATGACCTCCATTGATGGCCTTGGTTCTCCAAAAAAAGCTTCTGAAAAAGCAGAATAGACCCACTAGGGAAAAACTGATTTTTTCGCGATTCTGACTGCACCAGCTTGATGAGGAAGTATTTTAAGCCAATCAAAATCAGTCTTAACCCTAGAAGCCAAACTTTCTATTTTTAAAAAATTTATATTTTTACAAAATTTTGCAAATATCCGTTTCTTGAGAAACCCAGAAAAAGTTTCTATTTTTGGAAAATTGCTAAAAATATAAATTTTCCAAAAATTTAGGGATGAAAAACTAAAATATGGGTATTGTTGGTTTGATGGTTTTGAACTGGCCAAGATTGTCGGATTTTGAAATTTTCAATGTTTTGACCCCCATGCAAGACATGCAAATCCCAATTTTGACCTTTTTGACAAATTTAATAGTATTTGACTCATTTCTTCCAAATGCCTAAGTGTAGCGAAAATTTTAATTTTGGGGTACAACACAAAGCTAGGAACGGGACGGAATGAAAAATATTAGGTTGTTTTATGTATTTTACATTCGACAAAATATATGTAAAAACAAGTTTTGTAATTGCAAGTGTTCTTTTCTTGCAGTTTTGGAAAATGTAATTACATGTAAATCCTTACAAGACAAATCACAATTTGGATTGCAATTTTGAATAAGTCAAGTGCAGTTAGTTAGCGGTTGAGAGATTTTTTCAAGTTTGTTGAGATCCCCCTTTTCCTCAAGGCCTCTCTCCTATAAATACTTGAGGGGGTCTATTGTAATCTTATCTTTAGAGCAAGCAAGAAATTTCTGCAGAATTTTGTACTCATAAAGACTTTGAGCTTTATAGTTATAAGTTGTGATTTTTCAAGTAATATCAAAGAGTTGGAATTTCAGACTTTTTGTTGAAGCCCTACTTGGCATCCTTTATGTTCTTATGTTATTTTGGAGCATTACTTTGTGACTACTTGGAGATTGTGGAATATTGCTAAAGAGAGATTCAATTGAAATATCTGCAGACTTTGTGATGTAAATGTTAAAAATTGAATTCGTAAATAGTATTTAGAAATTGAGAAGAATTGCAAGAGTTTGTGCTCGTGGTAATTCTCATTTAGAGTAGTTAATAGGTACACCATAGTTGCAGACTTTGTGCTGTTTTAGGCTGTATATTATCATTAGGTAATCGTTCTAAAAAGGGTAGATAGGATTTCAGGTCTTCAAGACTTTGCGCTTGTTGCTTGTTTTCCCGTCCCAGAGGAACTGACGGAAGTCTTTGTGCTTTCAGGAAATTTTATTTCCTCTTTCTTGGTTTCACTGCATAACTGCTATACTAAGTTTTCTTAATGTTTGCTATTGCTTTTCTGCGAAGAGAGAAGAATATAATCTTTCTTGAAATAAGAGGAACGATTGTTGTCCTACCCATATTAGCTTTGTTTAGTTAAAGGGGGAGCCTTCCCTTAATTAGGAGAGTTTCATCTCACGTGTTGTGGTTGAAACCACAATTTTGTATGCTTTCCCAAGTATACAAAATTTTCAACCAGCAGGTCGCCTTGCCTTTAGGAAGCATTGTGTTTCAGTTTTGGAGAGTTTTGTGGGAGTTTATGAGAGAATTAAGCATATTGGTGGTTGTAATGCTTGCTGGTCTGTACTTTGGTTCACTAGAAAATTATATCAGACTTAGCACTTTCCAAGTTATGCTATATTTCATGGGTGTTTATGCTTCTAGTTTCATGTGCACTCAATTTGGAGGTGATTGGAGCATTTTGGATGAAGATAGGAGCAAATTGGTTAAAGTATTTTTCCTGATCTAAACATTTAATTTGCTGGTTCAGCTAATCAGGTCTGGTTATTCCCTTTCAGGCTACGTTTCTTTAGCAATTCTATTCATGCTTGTAATTGGAGATATAGTGTGAACTTTGCAGCAAGTTCGGAACAAATTCCCTAGAAAAATCATTGTAATAAACACTTGTAATTTGTAGACAATATGTATTGTAAGGCTGAGAATTAGTAGTACTATTCCAGTCAATCATGTTCTGCATTTACTTTGTGATTTCAATGCACACATTGTAACCCCTTGATGGTTTACTGCTAATGTGGAGGAAATTACTTTGTATTTTCATTTATCAGCCACTGTTAAGTGGAGAATTCTCACTGTTGAGTGGATGTCCGCCACAATGGATGAAATAGTTTTGAATTGTAATGTCTTTCCCCCACTGATAAGTCATAGTGTGGAAATCTCTCATGGCTGGTTCACCGCCTCTTTCTGTTTTCATTTGTATTTACTTTCAGTTATAATTCAGTTACCTCCACCATATGTTAGCACCTCACCCACATCGGGTCTTGTGTGCACATTCTTGGTATTGAGTTCTTTTCAGTTGATTCTCTCTTGAAGCTAACGCTAATCAATTGGCATAGTGTTGGTTTGTGTTGTGACAATTCAAGGAAAAAATTGGTTGGCACATTTCACAGTGCCAAAAAAATGGTATCAAGTTTGTTGTCTTCAATTTTTGACACGGCAAAAATTGGAGCAAACTACCAAAAAAATTGAAGTTTTTCTCTCTAAAGCACGTTTTACGAGGTTTTGACATCATAAAACTTTAGATTTCAATTGATGATCCCCTTGGGCATCCTTTCATCAGCTCCCCTTTCCGTTTTTGTAAAATTTTGAGTCATTTTTCTTGTCTTTTTGGTCAAATTCGGGTTTTTAAGGCAGCTTAGCAGAAAAGGAAATTTAAAGTCTAAAAGCAAAATTGCTAAAGTCACAAAAAGGTCCGAAAATTGCTTAAGTTGCCAAAAGTTCAGATTTTTGCTTAAGTGAAATTGTTAAAGTTCACAAAAATGTCTGAAATTGCTTAAGTTGTGAAAAGTTCTTACTTTGTTAAAAGCAAAATTGCTAAAGTGCTTAAAAAGTCCGATTTTTGCTTAAGTTGTGAAAAGTTCCTATTTTGTCAAAAATGAAAATTGCTGAAGGAACCAAAAGTTCCTATTTCTCCCATGAGTAACGAAAAAGTTGCTGAGTGAGGTTAAAAACCCGATTTTTGTCATTTTTGTTTGTTGTTGAGCTTGAAAAACCCGACGCCACGCTCAAGAAGAACAGTTTGAGTTTGATTTCGTTTGTATACCTTATTTCATGGTGTCTTCATTAAATCTTAGCAATGAAATCAGACTCTCAGCTATAATAAATCAAGTTGTTTTCATTTGTTGAGTTTGCATCGAATTGCTTGCGATCTTCATTTTATTTTTTTCAGCTTCTCTTCTCCAAGGTAAGTTGTTTTATTTTCTCTCTTGTTCTGTTTTCTTTATTTCCTCTTTGTGGAAACACATCTTTCTTTGCTGCAGACGTTTTCCTTAGGTTAATGGTCTTTTTCAAATTTATTTTGTTGTCTTTTATTGGCGTGTCTCCTCCCTTTTATTTTCGCGTTTTTGTTTGAAATAGAAATTCCTTGCAGCTGCTTTTATCGTTGTCAACAAATCGTCATTCCCTTACAAAAAAAAAATATAAAAAAAACGTGTTTGCCTTGATCAAATCGCGTTTTAACCCAAGGGAATCACATTTTTGTCTTTGACATTGATTAATATCATATACATTTGTCATTTCCAGAAAACAATTTTTTTATAAAAACGTCTGCAGCTGAGAAGTCGTGCTCTTGCATTAAGAAAAGTTGTTTTTGTGAAAAATGTTCCTTCCCAGCAAGATCGCGATTTCAGGAATACACATTTTTTGCTAAATACGTTTTTACAGTTGAAAAATAACATTTCCACTTTCCATTTCCCACTTTCATTCTTCATCAAATTCGCCTCATCCATTTCACTTATCTCATTTATCTTCATTTTGATCAAATCCTCAAACCCTCTTTTTGCCATTTTCCGCAAAAAATATGCCTTGGCTCAAATTCGGGTTTTTGGTATCAAATAGCAAGTCGGGATTTGTCACAAGGATTGCAATTATAAAAGTTGCAAAAAATAAAATTGCTAAGTGTACAAAAAATCCCGACTGCGCTTTGTGAAAGTTGCTGAAGACACTCAAAAACCCGAAATGCTTCAAAAAGCCTCAAAGTTGAACTTTTTTGGACTTGACTTCAAATTCAAGTTAGAAAATCTTTTTGACTTGCTGTTCCAAAGAGACAAAACGTTGCTTTTAGTCGCAATCAGCCCACCAAGATCCGAATTGGTCTTTACCATTCATTCTCCATCATCATTCAGAAAGCGGTTTCATTACCCTAGGGTTTGAGTCTTGTTGTTAATGGCTACTATGTCTTCACATGTTGATGCCGATGATGTTTTGACCTTATGGGGTTTTCACCACAGCCTTCCAGATTCTTGCTCAACGACAGATGAACCGACTTCTCGAACAAACAAGAAGACGAAATACAAATTTGATAAGTATTAGAATGAGATTTCTCCATCTCACGTGGTCTCAAACATAGACGAAATCAAGGACACAGAAACTGGGCATGTTGATATGTCCGAGTTTCTAAAGAGGGCGGAGAAATCAACTTCTCATGATATGCAGTTGTTGCTGAAGAGTCATATTCACCTAGTGTCTACTTTTCATGTTGCTGCCCTTGAGCCAAAATTCGTTCTTGCATGTGCATCTCGTTTTGACAATGAATCTAGAACCATCAAAGACGATGACGGCAACGTGGTTATCAGACTTGATCTTGAGACTATCAACAGAATCTTCAGAGTTCCTGATGCTCCTACATATTCAAAAATCACAGTAACGAGTGCTCATAATCATTACGAGCAGAAAAAGAATGATTGTATTAAACATATCAATCACAAGTAGCTTCTCAAATCACGACCTTGTGTGACCCGGATACCCAAATTGTATCGGTGTGATTTTAAGGAAGAGATTAATGATATGATCACTCTCCTGAGCAGAATAGTGGGGTTGAAGGTTTTTAATATGTTTGAAAGCTAGATGTATAAAATCATCGTGGTTATCAAAAAAGCACACCACCCAATTTTCTGGGGTGAAATAATCAACGACAGTTTGTGTGAACAACCTGTATAGGTTCCCACCACACTCACTTTCTACATAAACTCATATCTGGTTTATATAGCAGCTTCATTGAGGCAATTTCCAAGCCTTTCTACTAAAGGTGAGAGATCATTGGTTCATGTATGGGAGTATTATGATCAGCTGACTTTAAGGCAAAGTCAGGTGCATTATAGAAGAGTTCAAGATGCCTTCTTTGGTCATCTCATGTGTTTATTTGACAAAACAATGGAAAATAACAGGGTATCCAACGCTGCTTGGAGGAAAGCAAATGAGTATGGTTGCCTATTTCTTCAATTCCCTACCTTCACTTATATGAGAGTTGGTTGTTTCGAAGACCAACCTTATATGCTCCCAAGGTATCCAACAAATAAGATCATTTTGATAGAGTTAGGAAGGCAATTCATGACAATGCATGCACATCAAGCTACACAACATAAGACTGGAGTCAGTATTTCATCACATAATCCATTGATAATTGGGAGGTACCCTTTCACAACTTCCTCAAGGGCAAAAGCAATGGAGGCTGAACTTCAGGAAATGAAGTTAAAGAAATTCAAGGCCAGAATGGAATTCGACTATAGAAGACTGAAAAATAAAATTAAAAGGGCCTTCACTCATGTGCACCGCATTGAAGACATTTGGGCAGACCTCCGAACAGAAAAAGATATCTATAGAATGGATTACTACAGGCTCACGGTGAAGGAAGTTGTTGATCTCAATCTGACCTTAGTTCCAGAAGGAGTAATTGATGATGGGCAGGTTTTAGATCCTGAATATGAAGAACAAGAGGTTGCTAACGCGCCCATTCCTGCAATCCAGTGGTCTCAGAAGGAATCTACCTCTATTTTTGATAGATTTCAGTCAATCTTAGCAAATACCAACAATTGGCTCAAAAGCATGGGTGTTAAGACTGTAAAAATCAGAATCGGAGCTGAGGATGATTCAGTTGGGCCCAAAGGATTGAAGTCAGAGATTAGAGATAGATCAAAAGAAGGAGCTTCCTCTTCAAGTACCAGAATTAAGTTGAGAATAAGTCGGGTTGTGGAAGAAGCATTGGAGAAAGAAACACTAAAGGGGAAAGAAGTTAAGGAAACGCAAATTCAAGTTTTGGATCACAAAGAAGAAAAGGTTCTTGAAACCTCTACTATTCTAAGTGAAATATCTCCTCACGTTGAAGCTCCAATACCTGTTTCAACGATATCCCCTATTTCTCACATTGACAGTGACATTGATTCTTTCTCCAAAGTATTCGTTTCTTCTATCCCACCTTCAGAAGCTGTTCATCATTCCTGAGCTATATCAATAATGAATACACCTGTGAGAAGCTTGCATGACAACTTGGAGAATGTATTTGATACAAATCCAATCTTTCCGGCAATGTCAGAGATAACTCTCCCAGAGATAGATACATCAACAGCAAGCTTTGATTGTGTCATGGCTGATCCTAGTCGTAATTTGTCTTCTGACCAAACCATGGTTGCTATAAAAACTGAGGCACCTCCTAGAATTTCAGTTGTGTCACAAAATAAGTCCATTTCTACACAGACTGTAGTTGTTGTTTCAAATGTGAGAACCTTGGATCTTCTTCCATGGTTAAACTCAGTTGCTCCGAAGAGAAAGAAACAAGCAATCTCTCCTGATGTGTTTAATTTCCAGAAATTGAAGAAATCCAAACCAATGGTTGCAAAGAAAGCAAAAACAGTCTCGCAAGTGTTTATTGACAATAATAAAATGAAATATGCTGAGATAGTGGAACCTCTTGTTGGCAAACCACATGAAGAGACGCAGGTGTCTGATTATAGATTCACTAGGGTGGAATTAGGCAAGCAAACTCATGCTAACATGATGCAAGATGCGCAGAGTTCAGTAACAGTTTTGGCACAAAGCTACAATGAACTTCTAACTAAGAGGGAGAAACTCAGAAAGGAAAATGAACAACTAGTTTCAGTTATTCAAAGGATTACTGGGTCATCAGAAACAGTTGGTTCACTATCTTCGTTTGCTCCTAAGGAATCAGTCAGGCAATTAGAAAGAATTGCGCAAAAAGCTAAAGCAGTTGATTTCTGGACAGCCCAATTAATTGATCAAGGAATACCAGTGGTCGAAAAGGCATGAAAGAATTTGAGTACTGTCAAAGCAGCAAGATTCAAAATGAATCAAACTCTAGAAGCCTTTCAGCAAAATCTACATTCTCTTGAGAAAGATTTAAAAATCTGGCATGAGATAGATCAAGTGAAGCTGGAAACTCTGTGCAGCAACTCAATGATTTCAAAAAGGGAAAACTACATAGAGTTTGAGGAACTTATGACAAACAAGTCATTAGTTATTCAAGATCTTATCAAAGATGTCTAGGCTACGCTTGAGATGAGTGCTGAAGTTGAACATGACATGCTTTCGGACTTTGAAAAAATCTCTTGCAAAGTTTTAAGTCATGAAGGGGAATTGCTTGCAGCCAATGATGTTGTTTCTCAGATTACTGCAAATCTTCACCAGGAGCTAGATTCAGATCAGTTTTCTATGGATACAATTCATAAATTTGTCAATCACCAGCTGGTCTTTAACAAGATGCAAGCTGCTTTCGAAGAACATGGAGAGGCGACAATCAGATTCTATGATGTTATCATAAAGACCATTGTCGTTGCTAGAAATACACTTGGTCCCAATCCTAATGAGTTGCAGGAAATTATCAGCAAGTTTCTATCTTTCAAAGCTAGGAACAGCACAAAATGAAAAATATTAGGTTGTTTTATGTATTTTACTTTCGACAAAATATATGTAAAAACAAGTTTTGCAATTACAAGTGTTCTTTTCTTGTAGTTTTGGAAAATGTAATTAGATGTAAATTCTTACAAAACAAATCACAATTTGGATTGTAATTTTGAATAAGTCAATTGCCTTTAGTTAGCGGTTGAGAGATTTTCTCAAGTTTGTTGAGATCCTCCCACCTTTTTCTCAAGGCCTCTCTCCTATAAATACTTGAGGGGGTCTATTGTAATCTTTATCTTTTTAGCAAGCAAGAGATTTCTGCAAAATTTTGTACTCATAAAGACTCTGAGCTTTATAGTTATAAGTTGTGAATTTTCAAGTAATATCAAAGAGTTGGAATTTCAGAGTTTGAGTTGAAGACCTACTTTGCATCCTTTGTTTTCTTATGTCATTTTGGAGCATTACTTTGTGACTACTTGAAGATTGTGGAATATTGCTGAAGAGAGATTCAATTGAAATATCTGTAGTCTTTGTGCTGTAAATGTTGAAGGTTGAATTCGTAGTTAGTATTAGAAATTGAGAAGAATTGCAAGACTTTGTGCTCATAGTAGTTCTCATTTAGGGTAGTTAATAGGTACATCATAGTTGCAGACTTTGTGTTGTTTTATGTTGTATATTTTCATTAAGTAATCATTCTAAAAAGGGCAGATAGGATTTCATTCCTCAAGACTTTGAGCTTGTTGGTTGTTTTCCCATCCTGGAGGAAGTGACGGAAGTCTTTGTGCTTTCAAGAAACTTTATTTCCTCTTTTCTTGGTTTCACTGCATAGTTGCTGTAATAAGTTTTCTTAATGTTTTCTATTGCTTTTCTGCAAAGAGAAAAGAATATAATCTTTCCTGAAATAAAAGGAACGATTGCTGTCCTACCCATATTAGTTTTGTTTAGTTGAAGGGGGAGGCTTCCCTTAATTAGGAGAGTTTTATCTCACGTGTTGTGGTTGAAACCACAATTTTGTATACTTTCCCAAGTATACAAAATTTTCAACCAACAGTTTTTGGCGACTCCGATGGGGACTACGAACGCATTTGGAAGCCTCTCGTTTTCTTTTGAAGTCTAGTATCCTTATTCTATACTGATTTACTTGGTTTTGTTGTTCAGTTTCTACGCTGGAAGACATCCGTTACTACGTTCGATGTAAGAAGGGACAAAGTTCTCAAGCTGCTGGATTAAGCTGGGCTGAACAAACTAGATTTGATCTTCTTACTACCATATCCCCTCGTTCACGAACTACAAGTTTTCCTCCATCCAAAAAGAAAAAGCCCATTCCAAGTGAACTTTCAATCTTTTTCTTCAGACCATTAATTTCAGTTGTTCCTACCATCCAAGAAATGGCTCAAGGTCCATGGGGAGCAGCTTTTGGTCCTTTAAATCTTACCCCACCTCTCCATGCTCTTCCACAAGGCTCACATAAGAATTTACCTAAGTTTCATGGAGACGGTAAGCAACACCCCGATGAACATATCAAAGCATTCTCTATGGCGTGTGGTGTTCTAGGCGTGGAATATCAAGACGTTGTTGTACGGTTGTTTGTAGAAACACTACAAGGAATTGCAGCAGACTGGTTTTACAATCTAAGAGCTGGTGATATCACTAGTTGGGATACACTTAAGAGTAAGTTTGAAGAGCGTTTCAAGCCTACTGAGGACGAACACACATTGTTGGCTCAGCTGACACAAATGAAGAAAGACACACATGAGAACATGCGTGAATTCATTGCTAAGCTCGATAAATTAGCAAATAGAATTTCCACTCTTTCTCAGCCTACTCTTGCAAATCTCAAGTGTTTCTTCATCAACACTCAGCTACCAGAAGTCAATTTTCTGCTGAGAAGAGCTGCTCCAACAACTTTGGCTCATGCTCAAGTTCTTGCTACAAAGATTGAAGATGATTTAATCTTGGCGGGGAAAATCCGGAAGGATCCAAATCGATTCAAAGGAAATTCCTTTTCTGAATCTTCTACTTCAAGTTCTACTGATCCTATGGTACAGAAGTTGGCTAATGAACTTCTTGCCTTGAAGAAGCAAGTTTCACAAGCTTCTTATGCTACTCCATACAAGGATATTCCTAGAAAGGCATATCCAAATTTTGCTTCCAACTATGCTGCCAAAAATTAGTCTAAGTTACCTCCTCCTCCCGAGAGGCTTGCACTTGAAGCTCCTCCAAAGAATTCAGCTGTTGGATATTATGAAATAGATCGAGAAGAACTTTCTTCTAATGATTTTCAAGCAGAAGATGAAGTTGTCTTTAATCAAGAAGATGGAGAGGTAGTTGGCAACTCCACTATACGGTACATGCACTATGAGAATTCAGCAGAAGCTGAAAATGTTGAAGGTCAAGTGTATGCTGTAATGACACGATCCCAAACTTAGTTGGCTCAGCAAGATGAAGTACCAAAGGTGAACTACAACATTCAGTTGCCAGTTACCATTGCTAAAAGGAGGACACTGCCACCCACTTTAACTAAGGATTCATCCAAAACTCAAGTAAGTAGCTCTCCCACTAATCCTTCTAGTGAGCCTAAGACCAGTGTGTCAAATCCCAAATCAATGGCTGAAAATACACCATTTACATCCCTAGAAAATTCTTTTCAAGCTTTCGATATCATTGACCATGCTAGGAAAACTAAGGTCCAAATGTCTGAGGTAGAGTATCTCCAAGCTAACCCTAACCAATTTGAAAGATTGGTTAAATTTGTGAAAAGTAAGGATACTCGTCCTAGTTTCAGTGTCCCTATTGTTCAAGAGGCCAAGAATCTGCCCAATAATCTAGCTATCATCCCATCTTCAGTTCCAGGAAAGATAGATCCTTTCTATATTTCCTTGCTTATTAATGGTTTCAAGTTGAGTAACTGCATTATAGATTCTAGTGCCTCGGACAATGTCATGTCGATCAAAGTGGTTGATTGCCTTGGGTTAACTCTTACCAAAACTTTTGGTAATTGTTACTCTATGGATAATAAGCAAGTGCCCCTTGTTGGGCAAATCAAAGATGCACAATTTGCCTTTGCAGCTTTCCCTGATAAAAACATAAAGATGACTGACCTAGTTGCGGACATTCCAGCTCCTTATGGGATGCTACTTGGACGTAACTTTTGTAAAGATGTAGGGGGCGAGCTCAACATGGATATGACAAAGGCCAGGATTCCTATCAAGGGCATTGTGTAGAAATTAGTTCCTGAAAGGGAAACTAAGTATACAGTGGTGAAATCTGATGACCCTCATGCTCAAATTCTCTTTGAATCAACTGGTTTCGGGAACTATTATCTCCATACTGAAGAAGTTTCCGAATTTGTTGAAGATTGGTCTTCAACAGATTCTTCAACTCTCTCAGTAAGCAAAGGGCCTTCTAATGATGGAGAGGATTTGATACCAGCTGAAAACTCCCTTGATAATATGGTGGAAGATGCCGCATCTTCCACTACAGAAAAAGATATTCAAATTCTTTTTCAAGTTGAAGAAAATCAATCTTCTTCTATGGAAGAAGAGAGCACTCTTTCTTCTACTTCAGAAGAAGGAGATTCCAGCAACCTTTATATTGATGATAGCTCTAACGATGTTTGGACTCTAGAGTTTGATGGCAGTTGTGCTACCAACGAATCCGGTGCCGGTGTGGTTCTCATTTCTCCAAAGGGTGAGATCTTTTCATATTCTTTCAAGTTGTAGTTCGCAAACACTAACAACACGACAGAAAATGAAGCTCTCTTATTAGGCATGAGCGTTGCGCTCAAAAGAGGAATTAAACATCTGCATGTTCAAGGAGATGCAGAGTTGGTAATGTGTCAAATAAGGAATATCTATTAGACAAAGAATGATAGACTGCGACATTACCGCAATCTTGTGTGGGAGAATATCCAAGACTTTGATGCTTTCAGCATTTCAGTTGTCCCTAGAGAGTTCAATGACAAAGTTGATTCCCTTGTAGTTTCAGCTACTCTTCTAATTCCTCATCTTGATTTTAATCAACATAAGTATGTTGTTGAACTAATCTGTAGACCCAGCGTACCTGATAATTGGGATCATTGGCAGATTTTCAATGATGACAAGCAGATTATTAACTTTTTACAAGTTGATGATGGTTTTAATAATTTGTATTTTGAAGGAAGCAATTCCTCTCCTTCTTTAGACTCTATGACAGATACTTTGGCTGAGCCAGACGAAGAAATCCTGTAGTTGAAAGGAAATAAAATTCCTAAGGGGGTGGTCTCGCTGGAAAAACTTTTTGATAAGCATGACCGTTATATCAAAAAGCAACAACAGGTGAATTCGGATTCTCATACGGGGTACGACAAGTATAATATTGGGTCTGAAGATGATCCCAAGATGATTAACATTGGTAACAGTTGCACCTCTGAAGAGAGAAATCAGATTATACAATTGTTACATCAGTACAATGATGTGCTGGTTTATTCCTACGATGATCTAAAATCTTTTCAGTTAGGAGAAGTTCAACATGAAATCCCTTTGAAAAAAAATGCAGCTCCCTTTAGACAAAAGCAGCGTCAATACAATCCCAAAATTTCTGGCACTGTTCATTCTGAAATTCAGAAGATGCTAGACACACAAATTATTTTTCCTATCCATCATTCAACGTGGGTAGCTAATATAGTTCCAGTGCGCAAGAAGAATGGAGAAATTCGCATCTGCGTGGATTTTCGCAACCTCAATCAGCAATCACTGAAGGATAATTATCCTTTGCCTATAATGGACCAAGTGCTACAGACAGTGACAGGTGCTCAAATGATGTCTATGTTGGACAGATTTTCAAGCTACAACCAAATTGAGGTAAGTGAAGCAAACAGACACAAAACTGCTTTTACCACTCCATGGGGTACTTTTGTGTATTGTAGAATGCCTTTGGATTAATTAATGCAGGGGCAACCTTTCAAAGAGCAATGGATTTAGCCTTCTGCGGTATCTTGGGAAGGTATATTGTGGTGTATTTGGATGACCTCACCGTCTTTTCAAAAGATCGTGAGAATCATCTGTTTCATTTACAAGATGTGCTGGAAAGGTGTTGGAAAAATGGCGTTTCTCTTAATCCCAAGAAGTCGGTCTTTGGGGTAACTGAGGGCAAACTTCTGGGACATGTTGTGTCAGAAGAAGGAATCAAGATCGACTCAGAAAGAGTAAAATCTATTCAGACTCTCCCCTTGCCATCTGTTGTACCGCAAAATTAAAATTTTTGCTACACTTAGGTATTTTGAAGAAATTAGTCAAAATACTGTTAAATCTGTAAAAAAAGGTCTGAATTGGGGTTTGCATGTCTTGCATGGGGGTCAAAACCTTGTAATTTTCAAAATCAGACAATCTAGGTCGCCTCAGAACGATCAAATCTATAATACCCAGATTTCAGTTTTTCAACCCTAAAATTTAGGAAAATTTCTATTTTTAGCAGTTTTCTAAAAATAGAAACTTTTTCTTGGTTTTTTTGGGTTTCTCAAGAAACGGACACTTAGAAAATTTCTAAAAATAGAAAGTTTGTCTTCTAGGGTTAAGACTTGTTGGTTGAAAATTTTGTATACTTGGGAAAGCGTACAAAATTGTGGTTTCAGAAACAATACGTGAGATAAACTCTCCTATTTTCAAAGGGAAGGCTCCCCCTTTGCTTTCTATTTTACCAATTCAGAAATTAATTTTAGCTACAAATCTATTCTTAACCTGGGTGAAACTCTTGTCTTGTTCTCTTTTTCCAAAAAAGACAATTATCCTTTTCTCTTATTTCAAAAAAGAATCACAATTGAAAGCATAGATGATTAATGAAGTAAAGAAAAAAGCAAAGTTTCCATGAAAGCACAAAGTCCTCCGTTGCTCCTCCGGGACGGGAAAACAAATCGAAAGCTCAAAGTCTTTGACAACTTACTCTCCTATCAACCTTTTTAAGATGGTTTTCTGGTAACCAAGTATAATATGTAGCAGCTCAAAGTTTAATTACATGATGCACTTTACATGCACAAACATAGAAAATAAAAACAGCACAAAGTCTGCAAGTTACCCCCTTTGCTTGAGCGTTCTACAATAGCTTCAAATGCGACAAACAACTCAAAGTCTGTTGTATCAAATCTGAAAACCAATCTAAAACTCCAAACACAATAAGCAGCTCAAAGTTTGCAAAATTCAGCTTGAATCCCTCTAGTATAACACCACAAAACTCACAATCAATATGTAGAAAATGTCGTCACATAACACCTTGAATCAACACAAAGTTTGAAAGCAATTTGTCTCTTTTATTGATTACAATCTGATTTACATCTAAGCTCAAAGTCTTAGAATGCACATACAAACTGGCAGAGTTTTGTTCCATTGCCAAAAGATAAAAGTTACAAAGGACCTCCTCAAGTATTTATAGGAGAGAGGCCTTGAGAAAAAGGTGGGAGGATCTCAACAAACTTAAGAAAATCTCTCAACCGCTAACTAACTGTAATTGACTTATTCAACATTACAAGTCCTATTGCAATTTTACTTGTAAGGTTTTACATGTAATTACATTTTACAACTTTGCAAGTGATATGATTACTTGCAATTACATTTTTCCATTTTACATGTAATTTGTCAAAACTAAATTACAAGTACATAATTGAAACTATTTTAAGTGTCCAAAGACACGATTTAAACTACATCATCCTTGATTGGGTCTTCATGCTGCTGTTTGGAAAACATGTTTCCATCTTCGTCTTGAAAGCAGCACATGCTCAATCATGTCACTTGTTCAACTCCTTGTGTGGCTTCATCATGTTGTTGTTCTTTCTTTGTATCATTCTCCAGCCTTAGAATTTGCTTGAAAAATAAGGCCCATGCCTTATATTATTGATTTGGTAAGTCATGTGTGCAAACAGGAGTAACGAGAATGAGACAAAGGGGCTGCAAAAGTGAGGCCAAAGCTCAATTTCGGGTTTTGGAAGACTGACTGCAAGTGCAAATGAAAGGTGACTTACTTGCAATATGGAAAAACATTATTACAAGTAAACTTTACAAGTATGGGAAGGAAAAATGATAAGACTAGTGAGATAATGGCAAGGTAAATGGAAGAGAAAAATGGCAAATGGAAAGCAAACAACATACCTTGTGTTGTATCCAAACCAAATTTTTTGCTTCATTAAGGCATTTTGCTTAAAATGGTCTAAACCTTCTAAATATGGGGTCAAAACTCAATTTTTGGGCAAATAAAGTATGGGCTTTTAGTCAGTGTGATGCTAGGAAGATACTGGGAAAATTTGAAAATTTTGAAAATTAGGGTTTTTGAAATCTACTTTTACTCAAAACCCTAAAAAATAGGAACTTGTCAGAATTGGCTGAAATTAATTTTGATTGGCTTATTTCACATGACGATCACAGTGGTGAAGTCAGTTTCAATTAAGGCTGGTGGGTAGTTTTCACTTTTTCAGGAGAAAATTTAGGACCTCTGAGGTCGTCAATGGCAGTTGGTCAGTACCAGGTATCAATATCTAAGCCTGAAACTCAAAGCAAAACGCTCTACAATGAAAGATGTTGAAAAATATGCTTTTTGACGGAGGGGATTTTCAGATTGGCAAAAAGAGACCAAATCGGGTTTTTGAAGCCTTTCAACAACTTTTCTTTTGACAATTTAGAAAAAATAGGAACTTTTGGCTCATTTAGCAATTTTAGGAACTTTTTGACACTTCAGCAATTTTATTTTTGCCAAATAAGTGAAATCGAACTTTTTAGCTCTTTTAACAATTTTTGCTTTTAGCAAAGTAGGGATTTTTGGCAACTTAAGCAATTTCAGACCTTTTTGAAGTTTTAGCAACTTTACTTTTAGCAAAGTAGGAACTTTTCACAACTTAAGCAATTTCACTTACAGCACCATAGGAACTCTTTGACACTTTAACAATTTTAGGAACTTTTTGACACTTTAGCAATTTCACTTAAAGCACCATAGGAACTTTTTGGCACTTTAGTAATTTTGCTTTTAGCAAAATAGGAACTTTTTATCACTTAAGCAAAAATCAGACTTTTTGAAAACTTTAGCAATTTTGCTTTTAGACTTAAAAACCCGAATTTGACCAAAAAGACAAGAAAAATGACTCAGAATTTGACACAAATGGAAAGAGGAGTTGATGAAAGGATGCCCAAGGGGATCATCAACTGTAATATAAAGTTTTACAACCTCAACACCTCGTAAAACATGCCTTAACACACAAAGATCCCTACTTGCAATGATGATCAAAAATCTCGAAATTAGACAAAACAAGGGGAAAAACATGTCGAAATGTTCCCAAATTTCGCTCAAGGCAAAATAGGAAAGAGACCAATGGCTACACAATTCAATTGGAGAATTTTGGCACCTCAAAATGCGTGCCATAGAGATTTATGAAAAAATTTTAGGCAAAATTTCATATGAGTTGTCCAATTTTGAGAATTCAAAATTGAGGACAACAAGACTGATTTTGATTGGCTTAAAATACTTCCTCATCAGGCTGGTGTAGTCAGAATCACGAAAATATCAGTTTTGCCCTAGTGGGTCTATTATGCTTTTTCAGAAGCTTTTTCGGAGATCTAAGATCATCAATGGAGATCAGTCAGCTGCTAAGTGTCAAAATCAGACGTCCAAGCATCAAACATAAGCTATCAAAGTTGAAAATGTGAAATTTTGGCTAACTTTGGTGAATCCAAGCACCTCCAGTCAAGAAGGGCACCCATACTCCCATGCCTTAGAAATTTTTTGTATCCTGTAGTTGAGGCCAAGGCAAACACGTCAAACGAGGAAGATTTTTGAAACTTGCAAAAAAGTTTCTAAGTCTGCCAAACTTGGGCGCCCCTGAGGAGAATAGGCGCCCATTTTTTTGAAGGATCGGATGATGAAATTAGGGTTGGCTTCCCAAGGCAACGTTGTTCGGTTTCTCGCTAGCTTCGCAGTGCATGTCTTCGTCAACTCATCCGAACTTGCAATCATCTGGAAACTTAGATCAAACAGAGGTCACAGTGAGAGGTGTTTTAGAACTCTGAAAACGAAGAACAAAATAAAAATCTAACTCTAGAAGCCATGGGCGTCCCTGAAGAAGAAGGGCTCCTAGGGTTTTGAGCCACCAAAAGTCAATTTTCGAAGACGAGGTATCCAGAGGACCCCTTCCAGAATCATCTCAGCTATCCAGTGAATCCGTCAACCAGTCATTCTGATCAACACAACACCTGGAATCATGAATTCATCTTAAGGTCAGAAGATAAGCATAAATTTGAATATCACGAAAATGGCTAACACTGAAGAAAATGGGCACCCCTGGTAGAGAGAGGCACCTGACAATTTGAAGGGTTAAATGAAGTTTTTGACAAATGATGTCTCCAGCATCATGTCGTCAGATTCGATCAGGCTCCGTGATGCAACGTTCAGCTCATCCGAACATGCAATCAATCTGGAAGCCAGAAATCAGAGTCAAACCAGGGTTGAAAATTGAACAAAAGTTGAAAACAGTGAAAAGTTGGCTAAGTCTGGGAAAAAGGATGGCATACCTCAAAAAAGGCACCCAACTTCTCATGCTATAGTAGAATTTTTAGGAATTTCAAAAAAATTCAAAGAGAAAAAACAACTTTGTTCAAAGCATGAGCTAAATAAGGGTTTTAAGAATTAGGGTTTGAGAAGCTGTTTCACAAAGCAAAAAATTATTTAAGGCACCTCTGTGTTTCATTATTCATTATTTTCTTGCAGGGGGTCTTCAAGGAGAAACAGAGCAGCAACTTCAAACCTATATTTTCAAGATTCAAGGGTTTAATTTCTTGGATTTTCAATAAATTTTTCAGATTAGCATTCAAGAAGGCTTGCTTTTTCATGTTTTTCTTATCAGAACATCAAATCTTTGAAGGAGGCCATTACTTTCAATTTCCAGTGAGCTGGTTTATACTGGTTCTATCTTCTGGATAATTTTTGAAGAATTTTCTCAAGGTGGCAGTAGCTGCTTTTTATTTTGCATGTCAGAGAAAACTTCAAATTTTACAACTTCCAATCTTCTAGGTCAATCTCAAATCTTCTTCTAGACAAAACCCACATCACAGCTTTTTCAGAGAAACTTCAAGTGGCTCCTTTTTCAGTGAAACTTCAAGGTTTTCAAAATCTAATCAACTGGGTTCATCCAGAATGTGCTCATGAACAATACCCAAATGATAGCGTTTTTTGTTTTTTTCCAAAAAATTAGGGTTTGCTGCTTTTTCAGTCTTCACTCCAAATTTTCAAGAATGGACGATTTGGGTTTGCTTGTAACGAGATTCTACACAAAACCCATATCTCAAAAAAAATTCCAAAAATTCATCTGTTTGATGAAGAAAATCAGCAAGTTATTTTTAGGGTTTGTGCTGAGCTTGTTTGAGCATAGTCAAGTTTACAGTCAATCTTCATGTTTTTTAGCATAGAGTACTCTCCCATCGAATTCAAAGCCAAACAAGTGTTGTATCATAATTATCTGAATGAACAGTGTTGGGAAGTGCTTTTCAGTCTCATTGTGGACATAAAACGTCATCATCTCAATTGAAGAACATGCAGAGGGAGTGGTATGAGTGAAAGGACAAGTGTCAGAAAAATTTGTGCAAAACTTTTCCATAGGAGAATCAAGAGAAGTGTCAAAGCATAAAGTTGCAGAGCCGCCAAGTTATCAATCAGTAAGTCATCTTTCAAGAATAGAATTCACAAAGAAGTTGATGATGTCAAAGATTCTCTAAGTTTGATTGCAAAAGAGGAGAAGATCTTAGAAAAGAAGAATACAGCTAAACATAGTATCAACGCTCCTGATAAAGAGGCAGTTTCCCGCTTTTTGGTGGATGTGATAGAGACTTAAAGCGGCAATCTTTTAGAAGCTTTCTGCAAGCTTTCTTTCCATTCTTATCTCACGCTTTCTTTCTATTTTTATCTCAATTCTTATCCATTCTTTGAAGAAGAAGGAAAACAAATGTAATGAGTTGGCATTTCCTATTTTACATGCTTTCTTAGGTTTTAGATGTTTTATCTTCTTTAGATTTAGAAATAAAGCTTGCATGTTGGCAAGCAGTAGTTGTAAAAGCAAGGAGATTTTAGGGTTCCCTACTCCTCTACTTAGTTATAAATAACAGCAATGTTTGCTCATTTTACTTTAACCGTGCTTGTGATAACAGAATCGCTGAGCTTATGCCTTCATATTTGTTATCGTCTAGTGTTGTTCACTTTGTGTAAAGAGCAAGTTTGCATGCCTCCTTAGTTGCAAATCCTTGTTTAGTGCATGTGTTATGTGTCAATTATAATTAGGTTGATTGCATGTTGCAAGCGTGTTGCTACAACTTGCTGTCCCGAAATTGTAATTTTTGTTCCAGAAGTTTGAGTGAATAAAATCCTGAGCGTGCTTTGTTTGCCTCGATATAAATATCTCAGATTTCCGTCTATTTGTCTTGTGTTAGATGTATGAGTAAATAAAATCTTGAAGCTTGCTTTCCTGCTCCTGAAATAAAAGTCTCATATTTCCGTAATACTTTTATGATCTCTTTTTCAGCTTGCCTTAAAATGTATGTTGAAGAATAGTTTGTTTATCTATCTTTGTTAGAAATCAAACTCGTCCATTTCTAAACTCTCTTGCTCTGTGTTTACTTGAGAGAGTAGAAACGTTTTAAGCGTAGGCTAAGTTGTAGCTGTCTAGTTTCATTAAAGGGAAAACCTCAGCCGCAACATCTAGTGTTCTATAACCTTGTGTTTTCGCAGTTGAACCAAAAAGATAGACGTAATTAAGTTTAGATTACTTTCTTTATGCAACTCAACAAAAGAGGGAGCTTCCCCTCCTAATTTGAAGAGCAGTTTACTGCACATAGCTATCCATTTCCAAAACGCATTCCAGAGGTGCGATTTGAAACACCAACACCATCTAGTAAGACAGTTGTTCATTCTTTCTTTGGGAAAGTAAATTTCTTAAGAAGATTCGTCCCAGACTTTGCTGAGAAGACACGCCATATCATTGATATAATGAAAAGGAAATTTGCTTTTCGTTGGAATGATGAAGGTAAAGCTACTTTTGTTGAGATTAAGGATGCGATTGCTCACGCCCCGATGCTGGTTTGCCCAGATTACACTAAGGATTTCATAATGTACAGTTATGCTTCCAAGCATACCATGTCTACTATTCTGATGCAGCAAAATTCAAAAGGGATTGACTCTCCTATTGCCTTCATGAGTTGTCCGTTGAAGCTTCACAAGCTCAAATATTCCACAATTGAGAAGAATGCTTTTGCTGTAGTCAAGGCGGAAGCTATATTTCGTGTTCTATGTCAACCCCGATGGTTCTCAACTCGAAACCCTGACTGAAATTGTTTGTTTTTGCAAGTTTTGTATTTTTTTGTGTTTTTGATGGATTTTTGCAAAGAAACAAGAAGCTGCGATTTTCTAAATAAATGCCTAAAAATTCATAATAAATTCTAAATTCATGAAATAAGCTCAAGATTGTTCAGAGAACATAGGCGCATCTATTTATTATTATTCCAGAGCTTTTACAATGCAAATAGAGTAAACAAATGTAGATAGAATATGATTTTACTCAAAAACCTGATTTTGCTTGCCAGGCGCCAAAAGGAACAGAGAAGAAATGTACGGCTGAAGAATGGATGATTCCCTGACCTCTGAAATCGTTGCCGAGCCTCCAGATATCCAAGGCGCTATGAAACCCTCTGCCAAAGACTGAATACTAAATGCGTTTCTCCTGAGAGGAAGGTACGGCCTGGAAAAGTACAGAAAAAGTACGGCCTGCTGCAGCAATGATGAATATGGTACGGCTCAAGGAAATGAATGCCAGATCTCTGCAAATGGTATCTCTGATAAAGTCGCCTTTATTGCTAGATGATATTCTTTGAATCTCCTTCTGAAATCGATGCAATAAGATCAACTGTAACTCCTGAATGAAGTCACCGAGATGCAAGCTTAAACTGGTATTTCACAGTCTCAGTCTGCCAAATTCCTGAAGAGGTATCGTTCTCCAGAAACGCTTCGTCTGCCAGAAACCCTAGGGTTTGCAAACTCCAATGCTCAGAGCAATTTAGACAAAGTTGAATAGCATAACATAATGGTTCGATTTTGTCTTTCCTGCCAATATATACTTCCTTGAGAAAATTCGACCCAATAGCTCATTTAATAAAAAATGATTAAATTTGTCTTTTAGACTTAGGAGAATTACTTTTAATAATTGGCGCCATCATTAATGAATAATAAATATTCATTATATCAAATATTAATCTCATTATTATAAAGTATAATAAATACTTTATAATATGCCAATTAAATTAAATATTTAAATATTTCAATAAAGTGACTTTAGTATAAAGTCAAAATATTAAATATTCATTAATCATTAAATACTCCTTATTTCTCCGTCCGATCACCAAACTGAATAACTGGGTCGACTCTGAGCAGAATAGTTGAACCAGATGCCCTGCCCAAAAATAGCAGCTTCCGCCTGACCTAACTTTCTAAAAATAGAAAGTTTCTGAAAATGCACTCTGGAAGATTCTGCGAAGGCTCAACCTGAAACAACTGCAAAACTGGAGCTACCAGACACTGAGTAACTGCCCCAGATGATCCTCTGCACACTCCTGTCAGCCTACGAGGATCGAATAATAGGCTAACCTCGTCACCAGCTGCGCTGACTAGGATGGGGACATCACAGTCCGCCCTCCCTGAAATTGCTTGTCCTCAAGCAATCTCAACTCTGGATGCTGTAAGATCTCCTCTGACTCCCATGTAGCATCCTCAACTGGCAAATCTCTCCACTTGACCAGATATTCCCTGATCACACGCCTCCGAAGGTGTCTCTCTCTCATCTCGAGGATGGCCTCAGGTACTAGTATCAGTTTCCCTTCGTCATCAAGGGGTGGCAACACTGGAGAGGGTATCACATGCTGACCCAATGCCTTTTTCAGGCGAGAAACGTGAAATACATTATGGACCTTGCTATCAGCTGGCAAATCCAACTCATAAGCAACCTCGCCCACTCGTCTGACAACACGAAATGGACCATAGTAGCGAGGTTTTAGTTTCTCTGCCCCACTCTTCCGCAGAGTAGACTGACGATACGGCTGCAACATGAGGTACACCATATCACCCACCTCGAAAGTACGCTCAACCCTCTTCTGATCAGCATACTGCTTCTGCTGATTCTGTGCCCGCTGGATATTGTCTCGAAGAGACCTCAAAATGTCCTGCTGACTCTGCATCATATCCCCCGCACTCGGCACTCTGCTATCGCTCAATATCAAATCCAGAAGGTTGGGCGCCTCATACCCATACAAAGCCATAAAGGGTGTCATCTGTATCGTCATATGGTGAGTCGAGTTATAACAATACTCGCATAAATAAATCCATCTCACCCAAGCTCTCTGCTGACCAGCTATATAATTACGCAAATAACCTTCCACCCACTTATTGACAATCTCTGTCTGCCCATCTGTCTGCGGATGGTAGCTGGTACTCGGTGTCAGTTCGGTCCCACAAAGCCTGAACAACTCCTGCCAAAAGTTGCTCATGAACCGACTGTCTCTATCGCTGACTATCGTCCGAGGCAACCCATGCAGCCGGAATACCTCTCTGAAAAATAACTCTGCAGTCTGCGATGCTGTGAAAGTAGTAGTAATCGGGAAAAAGTGTGCGTATTTAGTCAACCGATCAACCACTACGTAGATGCAATCTTTACCCTGGGCTTTCGGCAAACCCGTGATAAAGTCCATCGATAAACACTCCCACTTCCTGTCAGGTATCGGAAGTGGCTGGAGCAATCCAGCAGGATAAGTGTGCTCCTGTTTGTTCTGCTGGCACACAGAACACTCACGGACATACTGTAATACATCAGTTTTCAGCCCTTTCCAAGTAAACCGTTCCCGAACCATTTTGTATGTCTTATAGTACCCGGGATGGCCCGCCATAGGAAGGTCGTGAAAGGCTCTTAAGACTGTAATCCGCACCTCGGAGTCAGGAACCAAAAGAATCCGCCCCTTGTAAATGATCAAGTCATCTACAACAGTATACCTGTCATCCTGCTCTGTCCTGTCAACAATGCTAGAAGCCCATGGGTTCTTAGCATACTCAGCAATAATCCGGTGCCTCCAATCCTCTGTGATCTGTGCCAAAGCATTCAACTGAGGTCTGCGAGACAAGGCGTCAGCTACGACATTCTGCTTCCCCTTAATGAAGGTGATATCAAAGTCATACGACTGCAGTTTACTGACCCATTTTTGCTGCCTCTCATTCAGGTCTCGCTGTCCAAGGAAGTGTTTCAGGCTGTTATGATCTGTGCGAACACTGAATTTGCTGCCTACCAGGTACTGCCTGAACTTAGCCAATGCATGCATAATGGCTAACATCTCCTTGTCATAAATACTGTAAAATCTCTCAGGACCCCTGAGTTTCCTGCTCTCAAATGCAATCGGATGTCGCTCCTGCATCAAAACGGCACCAATGCCCTCTCCTGAAGCATCACAGAATAAATCAAATGACTTCGTAAAGTCAGGCAATGCTAGCACCGGACATGAAGTCATGATCACCTTAAACCTGTCAAAGCACTCCTGCGCCTGTGGTGACCAAGTAAAAGCCCCCTTCTTCGTCAAGTCAGTAAGGGGTGCGGCGTGTCGTGAGAACCCACTAACAAATCTCCTGTAAAATGCACACAACCCAATGAAACCTCTGAGCTGCGTAAGGTTCTCAGGTACCGGCCACTCAACTATAGCTCGGACCTTTTCGGGGTCCATACTCACTCCCTTGGCACTGATGATGTGCCCCAGATATAACAACTCCTCCATACCGAGCTCGCACTTGGATTCCTTAGCATAGAAAGACTCATCTGCTAAGATACCCAAGACTGCATCCAAGTGAGCCAGATGCTCATCCCATGACCTGCTATAAACCAAAATGTCGTCGAAGAAGACTAACACAAATCTCCTCAACTGAGCACTGAAAACCCTGTTCATAGTCGCCTGAAAGGTGGCAGGTGCATTGGTTAACCCGAAGGGCATAACCAAGAACTCGAAGTGACCGCAATGACACCTGAAAGCGGTTTTCTCAATATCCTGCTCCCTCATCTGAATCTGATGGTACCCTGATCTCAAATCAATCTTCGTAAAGAAGACGGCTCCGTGCAACTCATCTATCAGCTCATCAATGCGCGGAATAGGGTACCTGTTCTTAATTGTCCTTTTGTTGAGCTGCCTGTAATCAATACACATCCGAAGTGATCCGTCCTTCTTCTTCACCAATACAACCGATGAAGCAAAAGGTGACTTGCTAGGTCTGATATGGCCCATAGCTAACAACTCATTAATGGTCTTCTCTATCTCATCCTTGAGTCGTTTCGGATGTCTGTAGGGAGTGATCATAACGGGCTTTGCGCCCTCCTCCAACTCAATAATATGCTCCGTGCCTCTGTCTGGAGGTCTACCAGGTGGGATGTCACTAAACACTTTGGAGTGTTTAGTCCTCAAGATCTGTATGTCAGGGTGATACTCACCCTTCTGCTGCTCCTGCTGTGCTGGCATTAACATACACTCTGCAGCCCAGTCAACCATGTCATGACGAATGAGTCTCTCCATCCGTCTGTACGATACCATCCTCAGATTACTGTCTCTAATGGCTTTGATGACATGAGGTATCCCATTAGCCTTGAACTTCATCTCCATGTCTCGTAGATTGAGTGTGAACTCACCCAATTCATGAAGCCATGCCATCCCTAACACCACATCAGTATCCCCCATATTAACAACATAGAATTCAGTCTTGAACTCATAGTTGTTCAATCGCATCGGCAGATCAGTTATTTTCCTATCACACTTGAGGGTGTATCCATCAGCTACCTTAACCCGAATACCCTCAAACTCTTCCGTCTGTATGCCACGCTTCTCAACCAAACGTGCATCTATGAAATTGTGCGTCGCTCCTGTGTCAAGCAGTGTTATAACTTTCTGACCAGCTAGGAGCCCACGTAGCCTAAAAGAGCCATCTCTCTGAAGACTAGTCAAGTGTGCCTCCTGTAATTTCCTTCTACCATCATGTTCACTATCATTTTCAGACTTTTCATCATCTGAATGTTCTGAATCAGCTTGCTGGTCTGACAGATCAGATTGCTCTTCACCCTCATAAAACCACTCCATTTGATTACTTTTGGCTTTAGGACGAAGGGGGCATATATGTTTTTCATCATAGGGTGCCTTGCACCAAAAACATAACTTCTTCTTGCGTAGTTCGTTCAATGTCTCTCTGTCAAACGGTGGTGCATTATTTCTTTTAGGATCAGGTGGATCTCTCTTCCTGTCAAATGGTCTATCTCTATCAAATGATCTATTTGGCCTTGAGTTTGGCGTAGAACCCGAAGAGAACCTGCTGCGAGGTGCTGCATGCTCCATACTGCGTGCCTTCCTCATCGCCTCCTGAAGGGTGGGAGGATCAAATGCCTTGACCCATCCTCTCATCGGCTCATATAACCCCTCGGTGAAGAGAATGACAAGTCTCCTCTCCGAAATACCTGTCACCATGACTGCTGTTTTTTGAAACTCCCGAATGTAAGCATCCAAACTGCCTGTCTGTCTGAGCTGTGCTAGCTCTCTAAAGTAAAGTTCTGGATCCTTTTTATCAAATCGCTCAATAAGCCTGCCCGTGAAATCCTGGTAAGTAGTAACCCGATGATGACCTAGTGTATACATGCCGTGATGCCACCAATCATGCGCCAATCCATCAAGGTGTAGTGTGGCAAATTTAATGGCCTCGTCCTCCTGCATAGGTCTCAAAGATAGGTAATTATCTAACTTCTGAACCCACGATCTCGCTGAATTCTTATCCGAGCCATCAAAATAAGGCAAGACAATCTTGCTCACTGCATGCTGAAGATCTCTGCTCACCTGTGGTGGCTGTTGGTACTGATGAGCTATGCGCTCAAATCTTCCTCCACCTCTGGGCTTATGCACATCCATAAACTCATGAAATGTCAACGACTGTCTAATCTCAGGAGCTAGTGTAGAATACTCTCCGAACAGTCTGGTCACGTCTGCCACTGAAGTGCCATGCTGTGGCTGAAACTCTGTGTGGTGACCTTGTTGCTCCGTCTCCGGAGTCGGTGGTGCCTCTCTACTGACAAAGGTAGGTTGTCCAGGCCTACACTCGTGAACAACCGGTGACAGCTGCGGTCGTGCAGACATCTGTGGCTGGTCTATGCCTCCCGAACCATTAGACTGCCCTATCTAAATGTAATGCTGGTGAGGGGAGTATATTGTCTTATGGTACCTATCAGCTGTGACATCATGTCCATCATGTTGTCATGTCTACTCCTGTATTCTGCCTCAGTCATCTCAGCATTTTCTTTCTCTTTCCCGGAATCTCTAGGAATTTCTTGATCTGCCATGAGTGTAGTCACACTGTTTTCACTGCTGCAAGGGCTAGACCTGTGAATGCCTAATATACCTGACACTGTCTCACCTTCAGGAATTGGTGGACCTGTCCAATCCTCGACTCTGCCTGTCCCCACACCTTTAATATAATGAATCGTATCTCTGCTCATGAAAAAGCATCCAAAAAGCACACTGTAATTTGAAAAAGCAACTAAAAAAAAAAGCACAGGATGGCAGGAAATCTGTGCTTTGATACCACTGTCAGAACCCCGATGGTTCTCAACTCGAAACCCTGACTGAAATTGTTTGTTTTTGCAAGTTTTGTATTTTTTTGTGTTTTTGATGGATTTTTGCAAAGAAACAAGAAGCTGCGATTTTCTAAATAAATGCCTAAAAATTCATAATAAATTCTAAATTCATGAAATAAGCTCAAGATTGTTCAGAGAACATAGGCGCATCTATTTATTATTATTCCAGAGCTTTTACAATGCAAATAGAGTAAACAAATGTAGATAGAATATGATTTTACTCAAAAACCTGATTTTGCTTGCCAGGCGCCAAAAGGAACAGAGAAGAAATGTACGGCTGAAGAATGGATGATTCCCTGACCTCTGAAATCGTTGCCGAGCCTCCAGATATCCAAGGCGCTATGAAACCCTCTGCCAAAGACTGAATACTAAATGCGTTTCTCCTGAGAGGAAGGTACGGCCTGGAAAAGTACAGAAAAAGTACGGCCTGCTGCAGCAATGATGAATATGGTACGGCTCAAGGAAATGAATGCCAGATCTCTGCAAATGGTATCTCTGATAAAGTCGCCTTTATTGCTAGATGATATTCTCTGAATCTCCTTCTGAAATCGATGCAATAAGATCAACTGTAACTCCTGAATGAAGTCACCGAGATGCAAGCTTAAACTGGTATTTCACAGTCTCAGTCTGCCAAATTCCTGAAGAGGTATCGTTCTCCAGAAACGCTTCGTCTGCCAGAAACCCTAGGGTTTGCAAACTCCAATGCTCAGAGCAATTTAGACAAAGTTGAATAGCATAACATAATGGTTCGATTTTGTCTTTCCTGCCAATATATACTTCCTTGAGAAAATTCGACCCAATAGCTCATTTAATAATCATTTAATAAAAAATGATTAAATTTGTCTTTTAGACTTAGGAGAATTACTTTTAATAATTGGCGCCATCATTAATGAATAATAAATATTCATTATATCAAATATTAATCTCTTTATTATAAAGTATAATAAATACTTTATAATATGCCAATTAAATTAAATATTTCAATATTTCAATAAAGTGACTTTAGTATAAAGTCAAAATATTAAATATTCATTAATCATTAAATACTCCTTATTTCTCCGTCCGATCACCAAACTGAATAACTGGGTCGACTCTGAGCAGAATAGTTGAACCAGATGCCCTGCCCAAAAATAGCAGCTTCCGCCTGACCTAACTTTCTAAAAATAGAAAGTTTCTGAAAATGCACTCTGGAAGATTCTGCGAAGGCTCAACCTGAAACAACTGCAAAACTGGAGCTACCAGACACTGAGTAACTGCCCCAGATGATCCTCTGCACACTCCTGTCAGCCTACGAGGATCGAATAATAGGCTAACCTCGTCACCAGCTGCGCTGACTAGGATGGGGACATCACATTCTACATTCTCAATTCTCATATAGTGGTTTTAGTTCCGAATACAGCAGTCAAATCTATTTTGACATAGCAAGATTTTGGTACAAAAAGAGGCAATTGGGTGGCAAAAATCCAAGAATACAATTTAGAAATAAAGCCTACCAAGCTTGTCCGTGGAAGAGGTCTATGTCAGCTTATGGCTGAGAGCGTTCCAAAAGAGGGTGAAGAGGAGATTTACGAAGACCTTCCTAAGGTGTTGTTTGTTAGCACTACCGATGAATGGTATTCAAACATCGCTTATTTTCTGACTTATGGTGAATGTCCAACTCATCTATCTTTTAAAGAAAAGAGAAATTTGAAGCTTAAGGCTGCAAACTACGTTCTTTGGGACAGTGGTTTGTATAAAAGAACTCTTGATGGCAATTTTCAGCATTGTGTTGATAAGGCACAGCAAGACAAGTCGCTAGAATCTTTCCATAATTTAGCATGTGGCGGGCACTGTTCCCCATCAGTAACTGCTCACAAGATCTTAAGGGCTAGATATTACTGGCCAATGCTTTTTCAAGATACATATAAATGGGTACGCAAATGCGTAAAATGCCAACAGTTTGTTGGCAAGCAAAAAATGATGGCGCAGCCATTAAAACCAGTCGTAATAGAAGAGCCTTTCAGACAATGGGGGATTGACTTCATCGATGTCATCAATCCTCATTCAAGTGCTGGACATACCTACGTTCTTGCTGCGACGGATTATTTTACCAAGTGGGTAGAGGCTGTCCCCGTAAAACATGCTACATCTGAGGTAGTGTGTAGGTTTTTGAGAGAGAACATCATATCAAGATTTGGTGTTCCATATAAGGTAGTGATAGATAATGCATCTTCATTCTCCTCTTACGAGGTAATTCAGTTATGTTTTGACTATAGCATTATATTGGCTCACTCATCAAATTATTACCCTCAAGGTAATGGTCAAGCAGAATTGAGTAACAAGAACCTGATCACTATAATCCGAAAGCTTGTGGATGAGAATCAAAGATCATGGCATAAAGCGTTGTATGATGCTTTATGGGCTGATCGAACTACACCCAAGAGAGCCATCGGCATGTCTCCATTTCAACTGCTCTATGGCGTGAATGCAGAAATCCCTATTACACTAGAACTCCCCGCTCTCAAATTGGCTAAGGCCGTTGAAGATGATACATTTGAAGGTTCTCTAGATAAACGGATAATGTTTCTCTCACAATTGGAGGAACAAAGGTCACAAGTGGTGGATCGTATCAACGACCATCAGAAACAAGTTAAAGTTCTCTTCGACAAAAAAGCAAATCAGAAGGTTTTCCAAGTTGGAGATCGTGTCTTGCTTTCGGATAAAAGGAGAGAGCCCAAAGGCATGCATGGTAAATTTGATTCCCTATGGCATGGCCCTTTTATAATTCATCAAGTGATTGGTGAAAACAGTTTTCTACTGGCGTATCAAGATGGCACTCCATTCACACTGCCTTACAGTGGGCAGCATCTAAAGCACTACTTCCAGTAGAGTTTTAGATTAGTTTTTGTACATAAGGTTTGAGTCTTTTTAGTTTTTCTTTGTCTTTTTGATCTTTCTTTATTTTTCTTTTTGAGTTATATTTATTGACTTTGTTACCCAATGGAAAGAACACTGAAGCATTCTGAGATTCTGGATTATACAACCTTTGTTCACAAAGATTATTTCCCAGTCAGGGCTAGCTGTTGTCCTCAATTCTTAACATGGCAAAAATTGGAGCTACCAAAAAATTTGAAGTTTTTCTCTCTAAAGCACGTTTTACGAGGTGCTGAGGTCAAAAAACTTTAGATTTCAATTCATGATCCCCTTGGGCATCCTTTCATCAGCTCACCTTTCCGTTTTTGTAAAATTCTGAGTCATTTTTCTTGTCTTTTTGGTCAAATTAGAGTTTTTAAGGCAGCTCAAGAGAATAGGAAATTTTAAGTCTAAAAGCAAAATTGCTAAAGTCACAAAAAGGTCCGAAAATTGCTTAAGTTGCCAAAAGTTCCGATTTTTGCTTAAGTGAAATTGTTAAAGTCTACAAAAAGGTCCGAAATTGCTTAAATTGTGAAAAGTTCCTGCTTTGCTAAAAGCAAAATTGCTAAAGTGCTTAAAAAGTCCGATTTTTGCTTAAGTTGTGAAAAGTTCCTATTTTGTCAAAAATGAAAATTGCTAAAGGAACCAAAAGTTCCTATTTCTCCCATGAGTAAAGAAAAAGTTGTTAAGTGAGGTTAAAAACCCGATTTTTGTCATTTTTGTCTGTTGTTGAGCTTGAAAAACCCGATGCCATGCTCAAGAAGAAAAGTTTGAGTTTGATTTCGTTTGTATACCTTCTTTCATGGTGTCTTCATTAAATCTTAGCAACGAAATCAGACTCTCAACTGTAAAAAATCAAGTTGTTTTCATTTGTTGAGTTTGCATCGAATTGTTTGGGATCTTTATTTTATTTTTTTCAGCTTCTCTTTTCCAAGGTAAGTTCTTTTATTTTCTCTCTTGTTCTGTTTTCTTTATTTCCTTTTTGTGGAAACACGTCTTTCTTTGCTGCACACGTTTTCCTTAGGTTAATGGTCTTTTTCAAATTTATTTTGTTGTCTTTTATTGGCGTGTCTCCTCCCTTTTATTTTCGCGTTTTTGTTTGAAATAGAAATTCCTTGCAGCTACTTTTATAGTTGTCAAGAAATCGTCATTCCCTTTCAAAAAAAAACAAATATAAAAAAAACGTGTTTGCCCTAATCAAATCGCATTTCACCCAAGGGAATCACGTTTCTGTCTTTGACGCTGATTAATGTCATATACATTTGTCATTTCCAGAAAACACGTTTTTTGTAAAAACGTCTTCAGCTGAGAAGTCGTCGTTCTCTTGCATTAAGAAAAGTTGTTTTTGTGAAAAATGTTCCTTCCCAACAAGATCGCTATTTCAAAAATACACGTTTTTTGCTATAAATGTTTTTACAGTTGAAAAATAACATTTCCATTTTCCATTTCCCATTTTCATTCCTCATCAAATTCGCCTCATCCATTTCACTTATCTCATTTACCTTCATTTTGATCAAATCATCAAACCCTCTTTTTGCCATTTTCCGCAAAAAATATGCCTTCGCTCAAATTCGGGTTTTTGGTATCAAATAGCAACTCGGGATTTGTTACAAGGATTGCAATTATAAAAGTTACAAAAAATAAAATTGCTAAGTATTCAAAAAATCTCGACTACGCTTTGTGAAAGTTGTTGAAGACACTCAAAAACCTGAAATGCTTCAAAAAGCCTCAAACTTGAACTTTTTTCCACTTGAATTCAAATTCAAGTTAGAAAATATTTTTGACTTTTTGTTCCAAAGACACAAAACGTTGCTTTTAGTCGCAATCAGCCCACCAAGATCCGAATTGGTCTTTACCATTCATTCTCCATCATCATTCAAAAACCAGTTTCATTACCCTAGGGTTTGAGTCTTGTTGTTAATGGCTACTATGTCTTCACATGTTGATGCTGATGATGTTCTGACCTTATGAGGTTTTAACCGCTGCCTTGCAGATTCCTGCTCAACGACAGACGAACCGTCTTCTCCAAAAAACAAGATGATGCAATACAACTTTGATAAGTATCAGAATGAAATTTCTCCATCTCACATGGTCTCAAACATAGACAAAATCAAGGACACAGAAATTGGGCATGTTGGAATGTCCGAGTTTCTTAAGAGGGCGGAGAAATCAACTTCTCATGATATGCAGTTGTTGCTGAGGAGTCATATTCACCTGGTGTCTACTTTTCTTGTTGCTGCCCTTGAGCCAGAATTCGTTCTTGCATGTGCAACTCGTTTTGATAGTGAACCTAGAACCATCAAAGACGCTGACGGCAACGTGGTTATCAGACTTGATCCTGAGACTATCAATAGAATCTTCAGAGTTCCTGATGCTCCTACATATTCAGAAATCACAGTAAAGAGTGCTCATAATCATTACGAGCAAAAAAAAATGATTGTATTAAACATATGAATCACAGGTGGCTTCTCAAATCACGACCTTGTGTGATCGGGTTACCCAAATTGTATCGGTCTGATTTTAAGGAAGAGATTAATGATATGATCACTCTCCTAAGCAAGATAGTGGGGTTGAAAGTTTCTAATATGTTTGAAACCTGGATGTATAAAATCGTGTTTACCAAAAAAGCACAGCACCCAATTTTTTGGGGTGAAATAATCAGCGATAGTTTGTGTGAACAACTTGCAACAAGTTCCCACCACACTCACTTTCTACATGAACTCATATTTGGTTTATATAGCAGCTTCATTGAGGCAGTTTCCAAGCCTTTCTACTAAAGGTGATAGATCATTGGTTCCTGTATGGGAGTATTATGATCAGCTGACTTTAAGGCAAAGTCAGGTGCATTATAGAAGAGTTCAAGATGCCTTCTTTGGTCATCTCATCTGTTTATTTGACAAAGCATTGGAAAATAACAGGGTATCCGAGGCTGCTTGGAGGAAAGTAAATGAGTATGGCTGCCTATTTCTTCAATTCCCTACCTTCACTTATATGAGAGTTGGTTGTTTCGAAGACCAACCTTATATGCTTCCAAGGTATCCGACAGATAAGATCATTTTGATGGAGCTGGGAAGGCAATTGATGACAGTGCATGCACGTCAAGCTACACAACATAAGATTGCAGTCGGTATTTCATCACATAATCCATTGATGATTGGGAGGTACTCTTTGACAACTTCCTCAAGGGCAAAAGCAATGGAGGCTGAACTTCAGGAAATAAAATTAAAGAAATTCCAGGCCAGAATCGAATTTGACTACAAAAGAGTGAAAGATAAAATTAAAAGGGCCTTCACTCATGTGCACCGCATTGAAGACATTTGGGCAAACCTCCGAACAGAAAAAGATATCTATAGAATGGATTACTATAGGCTCACGGTGGAGCAAGTTATTGATCTCAATCTAACCTTAGTTCCAGAAGGATTAATTGATGATGTGCAGGTTTTAGATCCTAAATATGAAAAACAAGAGGTTGCTAACGCGCCCATTCCTGCAATCCAGTGGTCTCAGAAGGAATATACCTCTATTTTTGATAGATTTCAATCAATCTTAGCAAATACCAAAAATTGGCTCAAAAGCATAGGTGTTAAGACTGTAAAAATCAGAATCGGAGCTGAGGATCATTCAGCTGGGCCCAGCGGATTGAAGTCAAAGGTTAGAGATTGATCAAAAGAAGGAGCTTCCTCTTCAGGTATCAAAATTATGTAGAGAGTAAGTCGGATTGTGGAAGAACCATTGGAGAAAGAAACACTAAAGGCGAAAGAAATTAAGGAAACGCAAATTCAAGTTTTGGATCACCAAGAAGAATAGGTTCTTGAAACCTCTACTATTCTAAGTGAAATGTCTCCTCATGTTGAAGCGCCAATACCTATTTCAGCGATATCCCCTATTTCTCACATTGACAGTGACATTGACTCTTTCTCCACAGTATTTGTTTCTTCTATCCCACCTTCAGAAGCTATTCATCATTCTTGACCTACATGAATAATGCATACACGTGTGAGAAGCTTGCATGACAACTTGGAGAATGTATTTGATACAAATCCAATCTTTCCGGCAATGTCAGAGATAACTCTCCCAGAGATAGATACATCAACAGCAAGCTTTGATTGTTTCATGGCTGATCCTAGTCGTAATTTGTCTTCTGAGCACACCATGGTTGTTATACAAACTGAGGCACTTCCTAGAATTTCAATTGTGTCACAAAATGAGTCCATTTCTACACAGACTGCTGTTACTATTTCAGATATGAGAACCTTGGATCTTCCTCCATGATTAAACTCAGTTGCTCTGAAGAGAAAGAAACAAGCAGTCTCTCCTGATGTGTTTGATTTCCATAAATTGAATAAATCCAAACCAATGGTTGCAAAGAAAGCAAAAACAATCTCGCAAGTGTTTATTGACAACAATAATATGAAATATGCTGGGATAGCGGAACCTCTTGTTGACAAACCACATGAAGAGACGCAGGTGTCTGATTATAGATTCACTAGGGTGGAATTAGGCAAGCAGACTCATGCTAACATGATGCAAGATGCGCAGGGTTCAGTAATAGTTTTGGCACAAAGCTACAATGAACTTCTAGCTAAGAGGGAGAAACTCAGAAAGGAAAATGAACAACTAGTTTCAGTTATTCAAAGGATTACTGGGTCATTAGAAACAGTTGGTTCACTATCTTCGTTTGCTCCTAAGGAATCAGTCAAACCATTAAAAAGAATTGCACAAAAAGCTAAAGCAGTTGATTCCTAGATAGCCCAATTAATTGATCAAGAAATACTAGTGGTCGAAAAGGCATTAAAGAATTTGAGTACTGTCAAAGCAGCAAGATTGAAAATGAATCAAACTCTAGAAGCCTTTCAGCAAAGTCTACATTCTCTTGAGAAAGATTTAAAAATCTGGCATGACGTAGATCAAGTGAAGCTGGAAATTCTGTACAGCAACTCAGTGATTTCAAAAAGGGAAAAATACATAGAGTTTGAGGAACTTATGACAAACAAGTCATTAGTTATTCAAATCTTATCAAAGATGTCTAGGCTACTCTTGAGATGAGTGTTGAAGTTGAACATGACATGCTTTCAGACTTTGAAAAAACCTCTTGCAAAGTTATAAGTCATGAAGGGGAATTGCTTGCAGCCAATGATGTTGTTTCTTAGATTACTGCAAATCTTCACCAGGAGCTAGATTCAGATCAGTTTTCTATGGATACAATTCATAAATTTGTCAATCACCAGCTGGTCTTTAACAAGATGCAAGCTGCTTTCAAAGAACATGGAGAGGCGACAGTCAAATTCTATGATGTTATCATAAAGACCATTGTTGTTGCTAGAAATACACTTGGTCCCAATCCTAATGAGTTGCAGGAAATTATCAGCAAGTTTCTAGCTTTCAAAGCTAGGAACAGTTCAAAATGAAAAATATGAGGTTGTTTTATGTATTTTACTTTCAACAAAATATATGTAAAAACAAGTTTTGCAATTGCAAGTGTTCTTTTCTTGCAGTTTTGGAAAATGTAATTACATGTAAATTCTTACAAGACAAATCACAATTTGGATTGTAAGTTTGAATAAGTCAATTGCAGTTACTTAGCGGTTGAGAGATTTTCTCAAGTTTGTTGAGATCCTCCCACCTTTTTCTCAAGGCCTCTCTCCTATAAATACTTGAGGGTGTCTATTGTAATCTTTATCTTTTTAGCAAGCAAGAGATCTCTGTAGAATTTTGTACACATAAAGACTCTAAACTTTATAGTTATAAGTTGTGAATTTTCAAGTAATATCAAAGAGTTGGAATTTCAGACTTTGTGTTGAAGCCCTACTTTGCATCCTTTGTGTTCTTATGTCATTTTGGAGCATTACTTTGTGACTACTTGAAGATTGTGGAATATTGCTGAAGAGAGATTCAATTGAAATATCTGCAGTCTTTGTGCTGTAAATGTTGAAGGTTGAATTCGTAGTTAGTATTAGAAATTGAGAAGAATTGCAAGACTTTGTGCTCATAGTAGTTCTCATTTAGAGTAGTTAATAGGAACATCATAGTTGCAGACTTTGTGCTATTTTATGCTTTATATTTTCATTAAGTAATCATTCTAAAAAGGGTAGATAGGATTTCATTCATTAAGACTTTGCGCTTGTTGGTTGTTTTCCCGTCCGAGAGGAACTGACGGAAGTCTTTGTGCTTTCAGGAAACTTTATTTCCTCTTTCTTGGTTTCACTGCATAGCTGCTGTAATAAGTTTTCTTAATGTTTGCTATTGCTTTTCTGCAAATTGAAAAGAATATAATCTTTCCTGGAATAATAGGAACTATTGTTGTCCTACCCATATTAGTTTTGTTTAGTTAAAAGGGGAGCCTTCCCTTAATTAGGAGAGTTTTATCTCATGTGCTGTGGTTGAAACCACAATTTTGTATGCTTTCCCAAGTATACAAAATTTTCAACCAACAAGGTTATAGGAAATGGTTGGCAAGAATTTTCTATGAACAGGGTACCAAACTCGTCAGTCAACCTAAATTTGTGTATGATACTTTGGTTGCATTGAGATGAGTGGAAGAATGTTTTAACCTTGTTGGACAGTCACCTTCATTCTTGTTACATATTGCTTTGACTCCAATAGTGTCTTCTTTGGGTGAGCTTAAGTATTTGAGACACAGTGACAATGAGATTAGGCACACTATTGCCCTTTACATTAGTCAGCTTATAAGGATCACAAATCCTCGGGTTCCTTATAATATTGCTAAAATGAGAGAAGTATTGCAGCTGATTGTTGATAGTTTTGATGGGATAGGTGACGTCGATAGTCCTAGTTTTGGGAAGATCAAAATCCTTGAGTTGATGGCACAAGTTAGATCATGCATTGTCATGATTGACTGTGATTGTCACAATCTTGTTTTATAGGTGTTCCATCTCTTCTTGGACTCAATCAGCGAGAGACATGATAAGACTATCCAGAACAACATGAGGACTGTCATGATTTCAATTATTTATGAAGGTGATGATATTTATCAGCCTCTCTTATCCCTTCTGCTAGCTGTTTGAAAGCAAGAAAAGGTATTGCCTCCAGCTGCATATGATTTGATGTATAGTGTCTTCAAACAATGCGAAGACAAGTTAAGACCCTATTTGTTTGAAGAGGAGCAAGTGCAAGAAAGGAGGGAAAATTTTGAAGTGAATGACGATGAGAAGACCATACATCGTGATAATAGTTTGGCAGAAGCTATTGATGTTACTTTTAGCACTCAAGAGGTTGTTATCAGCCCTGATAACAACTCTGATTTTTATAGCAACAGCCATAGTATTGAGCTTAACCATGAGTTAGATGTCATGGAACATGAGGAGAATGTTGTTGAAGGGTCTCCTATTGTTGGCATGCAAGATATGAGTGTCAAACACGAGGAATGCATGGAGAATATAAGCCATAACAGTTTTGATTTTTGTGACAGCAGTTTGATATTTTTGCATCAGCATGAGTATAACGCCATTACACATGAGGATGATGGTTGTGTGAGGTTATCTAATGCAAATACTCAAGATTTGTGTATTAAGGATGCATTCGGTGTTGTAGATACATGTCACAACAAGTCTGATTTTGTATATCAGACCATAGGAGATGGGAACATATCAGAAAAAGTACATGAGATTGATGAGTCTTAGGGGTCTCATTATCTAAGGGGAACAACTAATGGTCAATGAAGATCAGATTGTTGCAGCCATTGGACAGTATGATGACATTCTTCAATTGTTGGACAAGTATTGCTGGAAGATTCCCAGAGTATAGAATAATCCTGAAGGAGGTCTTTCCCTTCTAGGTTACCATGCACTCAAACAGGCATTGATGAAAACGAAGACTAACTACATGCAGCTACTTTCAAATAGAGATCACCTACTTCAACTGGGTGGAGATCCACTACGATGCACTTGAGGGGAAAGAAAGGGAAGTGGACAAGCTTAGTAATGAGCTTATGGTTGTGGAGAATTCCTTGAAGAGCACTCAGGAGGCTCTTCCAGAGGCATAGCTTCAGATTGTCGAGCGTTGTGAGAAAGTGAGTTTGGCTCGTTCAACATCATCCACAGCGGAAGTTCAGACTTCTAGGGCTGCCATGACAATTGCTGATGATAGTGGTACTTATGGGTTGAAGGCCCAGGATACAGACATGACAGAGGTTGAGACCCATACACCCTGTGGTCCAATTGTCAATGAGGTGCATACATCCATTTGTGATAGGAGTACTAGTCTCTACATTGGTGAAGTAGAGATTCCTATTTCTAACTCTTGTGCTGAGGAGACAGAGTCATGTTTGACTAGTGTGCTGGACCATCATGCTGCTTGGTCTCATTTGCTTGAGGATTGCAGGGCATCTACTGGTGGGAGCATGTCTCCTACATTTTCCGGCAATTTGGGTAATACCTTGGTTGAGGTGGATGGTTGGCGTGAGCCTATTGGGTCACCAAGACTCAAGGAGCAACTAATAATTACTAAGGATAGGGTTGTCCAAACCTTATCTCGCTTTGACAACACACATAAGTTTGTGGAGTACCTCATGTGGTTAGCACAATTGGAGGAAAGGCGGGCAAGTGTAGTAGTTGGTACTTCCATATCTAGTTTGTAGACTATAGTTTGTGCTTTGGAGGGAATTAAGTCAGATTACCTTTAGTTGCTATCTGATAGGGATTTTGCAGTTAGGTTTGTGGAGAGGTTTTGCAGAGTACGTACCCAGCCAACCCCTCAGAATTGGAGATGTGAGCCATCTCTTGATTCCAGTGATGAGAGTGACGAGGAGAGTATTCCCCATGACTATGACGGTCAATCAATGACACAGGAAGTTACATTCTACCTTGACTGCATAATTAGGAGTGCTCATCACTTCTCCCTTAGTCCACACACAGATGATTTGATGATGCATAGGTGTAGTTTGGCTCGGGAGTTATATCATCCTTTGTGGGGTGAAATGTTGCCATCTTCAGAAGATGGAACTAGAGATTGCAGGCATTTGACTTAGTTATATAGAGGATTACTTGCAAGGTTAGAGATCAAATTACCATAATGTTCATATGTATCAGACAGAGTTTGCTACTCCTTGGCCTAAAAAAATTTCATTGGAGACATGGTTCCAATGAAGTAATAGAGTTTGTAGGCAAGATGGCATGCTTAGACTTTATAGCGGTGATGGAAGAGAGTCATATTATTTCCTCGATTTGGGAGCCGTTACATATCTTCCAACACCTATCACGGATAGCTAGCAAATCTATGGGTGTTTAGTAGAGGATGGAGAGAGATGTTGTGTTGCAAACACTTCCAGAATTTTTTACCTCCTCAGGACTAATAGATGTGAGATTCGGTTGAGTTGAGATCCAGGTGGTGACAGGATTGGCACGATGGTTTAGATGGGTCCCATTGGATTGCTTCACCACTCTTGGCATGCTAAAGTTGATATCAGAATAGTGTAGTGGGAGTCGGAGGATGTTATGCGAGGTAGACTCCCATTCTAGGTTTGGGATCTAGGGATATTATGCACTGATTTTGTGATTAGTAGATTGTCCTGCATTGGGATGGTTACCTGTAGTAATGTTGAGCATAGTTTGGTTCCTAACTTGTGGATACCGTGGATATATTGTTGGACACTCTACAATTTGTTGTGGGACCCTTCTTGTGCATCAGGGTTCCAATTAGAGTTTACTGATGAGTATTGCAAAGTGTGCAATGTGCTGATTGCATACAGTTTCACCTCCGTTCCACATGTACGTGAGCTGATTTCGATGCAAGAATCTTGTGGGCATGAGTTGGTTAGTTGGTGTGATGTTTATCCTTGCGCAGTTGTGCTTATGCTGGTGTTGCTAGAGTTATTTGGAGACATGTGGACCATTCTTCAGTTCTTCCCTTGGGCTTCTATTGGAGTGGTGTTTCATATTCAATTGCGATTGCTTGGGGACAAGTAATTTCAGGTAGGGCGAACTGTAATGTCCCCTTTTTCGTGAGCATCAGAGTTTCGTGGATTACCCTATCTTCCGACCCTCATAGGCTAATATGGTGGGTTAGAGGGTTCTATGTGGCAGATGTAACGACCTGACCCTTACGTAATTATATTTTTCTTAATCTACAACATTAAACATATATAACATGTAACAAAGAAAGTACTATAAAACATTTCTTTTTTTTTCACTGATAATTAAACAAGATAATTTCTAACTATCAACTTGAAATCTTTTCTTTTTCAAATGAACAAGACAATATATTTCAATAAGGAAACTTCTTCTTTTCAAATGAACATCAGAGTAATCATACATACATGAACATACATAGCTCATTGAGCTTTTGAACTAATAGTGGTAAGAAGGTCCAAGAATCCACCTTTCAAATCTCAGTGCTTCAATAGCCTGGGAGGAGAAACATCACTCAAGCGCTTTTCTGCCAACCATAGACTTATAATGCAGTCCCCCGCACATCTACCGATAGATGGCCCTCCCTTCAATGAAGAGATTGGTAGGGTAATCGATATTGTTTACCGACTGAGCATAGTGATGTGTCCTACATAGCTAGAACCTGTACATCCAATAAACTCTCGATCTAGTATGCAATACGAGATCACGATGAACTTGACAGTGTAATAATTGCCCAGTCTAAGAGGATGTTTTGTTCATTACACTACTTTGGCCAAAGTGTTCATACAGTATCTCTACTGAGAGTAAACTATCACATACACTATTTAGGGTCGATTTGACTTAGGGCTATCTTACACTATGCGTAGGTCTTTTGTCCTATAATGGTAATCCGTACCATAGACATCCTACTTCAAATATTCCTACTAGGATGAATCAACATCGCAAGTACTTCTCTTATTCTCTCCTATAATAGAAATGAATATATCTTAGGAGTTTTAGCTAGCTTTCCTAAGTTAAACTAATAACTTAGCTAGCTGCATTGTACTTGATTCAAGCTCTCATCACAGTTAGTATTAATATCTAAAGTAACGAGTACTCTCGTTATATATAGATCATACAAGTAATGCAACAACAAAAAAATGCATCATCTAAACTTTCAAAATAAATAAATACTCTTCTCAGTAATTATGCATCTTCTATGACATATTCACTATATGCAAGCTATTGAACAGTCTATTGAAAACATCCTTTTTCAACATACAACAGTAATTAACATCTTTTATCTAAACATAGACATTGAACATAACTCCATAATAATTCAAAGATTTAAAGATGAGATGTATAGAGGAATAATAACCCATGCCTGGTTTAAGCTTTCCTCCAACGTTGATGGATTGGTTTGTACTTGCAGCACTTCCAGACTAACAACAATCCTTTGATTAAACTATGTTTCTCTCTTAGAAATTGAACACTCTATAATTGATACACAACTGGTAACTGATTTCAGCTTCTCAATTATAAACTCAGAACTTATGATGATTTTGCACTTTCAACAATATGAAGAAATGACACTCAGAAATTATGATGATTTTGCTCTTCTCAGAAAATGGTAAAATACTCTTACAAAATGAATGGACAGAGCTGGATAATTCGAATGAGAACAAAGATGATACTCCAAATATAAATTGAAAATGGAATGGATGATAATTCTCAACAGAATGGCGGCTTTATATAGAGTCGTCATGCCCAACGAATTCCTCTTAAAAAGGCACGATAAATGACAAGTTTGTTTATTGAATAATTCAAATGGTACGTGGCAGATTGAAAACCCCTTACTCAGCATTTTTAGAAGATGATTTGACATCCAGATTAACAACAAATAGAGAAAGATTCAAACTTGCAACTGTTCACTGAGGAGAAATTGACACCTTCAGGTAATGGCGTGATTCAACAGGTGCAAGTAATTGCAAATAATTTTAGAGAAAAAGTCCTCGATTTACTCTCCTCAATCCCTAATTCCAAGTAGACATTGACACAATTGCAAGCTGTGTCCCTATTCTCCATGGATGTGCGCTTCAACAGGCGCGCATTTTTCCCAGCCGCACATTTTCATATTTTTCACGGTAAGTTCCTTTCATATTTTCCAATTATTTTGAATTATACTTTATGAAGAATAATGTTTATCAAACATAATATTTTACTAAATTCGATTTGCCAAAGGTTGATAACATTTAAATTATTTAGCTGGGTTAACATAAACCCGATTTCTCATGATGAAGTAAGAAAATTCAATTTCTTTAATAGTTAGGAAATAATTCAATTTTCCCAAATATGAGATGATAAATAAATCAAAGATTGATTTTCATTTAATTTAAAATAATATATATATATTAAATATTATATATATTTATATGTATTAGAGTAACAAATAATTTGTATAAATATATATATATATATACTTAATTACTTTATGTAATATATATATATATATATATATATATATATATATTATCTTACTTTAATATATATATATATATATATATAACTTCTGCCAACATATCGTAAGCCAATCATCATTTCCGATATGTTAATATATGTATATATATACATACATAAACATGTATATGTAAATTGACAAGCAATAATAATATAATATTATTAATATCCACATAAAATAGGTTATGTGCATATACACATGTATATATGTTTGTATATACCTCAATATGCACGTGTATGTATACCATATCGATGCAACTGTATGAGCATATCTGTTTGCCAATCATACGCTTGTATCGATATATATATATATATATATATATATATATATATATATATATATACATATGGATACGTTTATATACTATATACATGTATATATGTACACTCCCTATTCACTTGCATTCATATACGTTACCATTGTAATGAACTTAATACCACGAGACAGATAACAGATAAACATCTCTCATAAAATGTATAGAAGAAGACTCGACTCCTAATGCCAATCTATGACTATGGATGACTTATCTAACATAACTGACTCGGTTACTCAATCTATAGTGAAGTGTGTGTATGTTCAGATAGTTCACATTACCGGTTAACCGACCAAGCTCCTCTCCCGAGTGATATTTCCCTTCCGCCTGGAGGAATGGTACATATACCTGCATCCAGTGACATACGTTCTTAGAAGTCAAATGTTCACAACATAAGCAGTATATGTAACATCTCACAAGTTAGAATATTAACAACACCATAACTGTATATACACTAATCCACCAAGAATGACATCAATAGAAGTACATTAAAATGAGACAATCATCAAATGTTAAAACACTCATATTGGTAACAAGGTACACATTTTATTCAAACATTGAATTCTCATTACAATCATTTGACCCTATGCAGTACTCTTACGTAGTAGCTTACAATTCGGGGTGTAACAACAGATATCTGGTTGTTTTCTTCTCCAACATTTGGTATTATTTAGGATTGGCCTTTGACAGTTGATTTGGATTCAGTTTCTACACACTATTTATAGTAAGTCCCCAGATTGTCATAGTCCGGTATTACTATTTTTGGAAAGGCATTTGGATGCGCAGTTGATGTAGTGGTTGACCTCTTGCTTCAAACGAAATCAATAATGATGATTAGTGAGGAAGATATGTTATTTTTAATTATTATTAGAGTTAAGCTCTAATAATAATTAATTATTAAAAAGTACATAACATAATGACTTAATGACTTTATATTTGTGGGGCCATTTAATTATTATAAAGTTAAATCATAAAGTACTTTGGTTAGGGCACCCATGTAAGGGAATATAATAAAGTCATTTCAAAAGCAAATATTAAATTATGTTTTAAAAAGCCAAAAAGCTTTCTGGGGAGTCGAGCCATTTCATGAGGCATATAAAAGCCTTCAACAAAAGCAAATGAAGATAGACTTGAATTATTATTCAACATTTGGCTTCAGCTGTTTGGCGTTGGAGGAGAAACCAGGGGGTTTTTTCTGCAAATTTGGTCTGTGAGAACGTAGCCTCTCATAGATTTATGCAACCTGAGGGTGTGAAAGATCACCTTAAGGCTGCCATTTCAGGAGGCTTTACTTCAAAAGTCTCATTGCACAAATTGGAGTTTCAATATCTGATTATTGAAGGGTTTTTTGACAGCAGATTGAAGGCAGGAATTATTGAATATCTTTAATGTTGTTTGAGGCCTCTTTCAGTAGCACTTGGTATTCTAGCAAAGGACGTACAGCACACCCAGGCCGTACCGTTTATCCTTGGCTGGGGCGTGTAAGTTACAGGCTGAAATGCCTAAGGCATTGGCATCCATTTATTCCATTGGGGGCGGCTAGGTAAAGGCTTGCATTTGGCAACAATTTGGAGTTGGAGATTGTCACACCTGGAGCTAGGCGTCCATTTCATTGGAGTACCGCCAGCTGTTATAATTTCAGACTTGCTACCATTTCCAAGTTGATGAATTGAAGCTGCTGTTGTAATTCTGAGTATATCAGAACCCAGGTCAGAGTTTACTTTGGCAAACTGTTGTAGTTTCAGTTTGTTGTAACCTTAATAAAGTGTAAACACTATGGAACGAAATTAGTGGTAAACCTGAAAGTAATGGTGGACTGTCTTTATCTTTCTGAAAAGTAATTGCTGTTATCAATAATCAGTCTAGAAAGGCATTGTAAGAGGTCCAAATCTGTGCCATGTCTATTTCAGACCTGTAGCATTTTCCTAAACTGAATTGTGCATGAATTAGTTTGTAATCTTAAACGCTGGGCACATATTGCAGTCATTTCATATTCAAAAGTTAATGTAGAAATATCTTCATTGTATTAAATGATCTATACTACCATGAATGAGGTTATCAATTTGGTGTAATCATTATATGCCATCACCAATATCTATTCATTGAGAAATCAAACAAATTTATCAAGGCGAAAACGCAGTTAGCAAGTGTCCACCTGGGGTGGGACATTACAGGTGGCTAGAGCACATCTATACCTCTTAAATGTTGGTATCATTGATATATAGGTAGATATTATGTTTGCATCATCATTGAGGACCTATTTTAGATCCCCATGTAGGACTTGCAGCACAAACATGGATGTTGAGACAAGCGATGTTGACCACTCTGAGTTAAAGGCCTATACATTTAGTTTTGATATATTTTTTTTATGCCATGGATTTCATAATCCATGAGCTTTGTATACACTTGACAATATTTATAATATATATCTAAAAATGTTGTTTCCTTTAGCTAAAATATGTTTCTATACTTGTGATTGATGTATACTTGTGTATGTGATCAAAGTAACTTCTATTTGATCAGTTTTTTGTGAACAATCTTGTTGACGGGTGTTTTATGACCACACCAACACAGAATAAAATGTCCAACGGTCACCCTATTCTCTCTTGATCAAAGTATTTTGCATGCTAAGATTGCGTGAGAGATCATGCGTTCAACTCCAAGGTTCCTTATGTCGCGAATAGACTCAGTTGGCTGATGTGAATATGTTGGGTATTTCAAGGGGACTTACGTGAGTTGCTCATTCAGAAGAAAAGGATTCTCCAATTTCAGGAGATTTGTCAGTGATGCTCGGATTCTTAAACTAGCCGGATAATGCTGAATGTAAAAGAATGCAAGGATAGAGATTCTACTATCTATTCTAAATGTGGAACGTAAAGATCAATTCTTGCAAATTTCAAACCAAGCTCTGCTTTGCCTCACTTCGGACAGCTTTCGCAGAACCAATGCAATCTTCAAAGGAAAATGAAAGATGTTCAAACTATGACCCGACATGCAAATACCATCACAATGATGCATACTAACACATGAATCATAATTGAAGTTAAATGCGCAAATACTCCAGTTAACCATGCAAGGCGAACCCACCATCAGTGAGCCCGCTAGTGGTATGGATAAACGAAGTTTGCTCAAACTAAACACCACATTCCACAACTAACGACTATTTGCACGAAATAAAATCTACTTTACTCTATCTACTTGAATTGGAAAGATGGAAGGGCCTCGCTAACTGCTCATAACAAAAGAAGAAATCACCAAGCAATGAAACTCTTTATATTATGAAAAGTGTTCACGACAACCGTTTACAAAACTTTCAAAGGGAAAATTTTCTTTCCTCCTCAATCTAAGCTAACTTCTAGCTATCTTTCTATCTATTCTAACTTCTATCTTCTCTACTCTCTAATTTCTTAATCTAATCTATCTGATTACAAATGAGGGGGGATGCCCCTTTTATAGTTGGCCCAGTCCAACGGATGGCTTAGATTTGATTACAATGAAGAGCTCAGATTGAGCCACGTAAGCCCTAATTAGGGTTTTTGCCCTAAAAACCACCACAAAGAGGAGTGGGGCAATGAATGCACAGAAAATTCTCCACTCCTCTGCAGGAACCACTACGAGCAATTAATTCCCACTATCATTAGAAGATTCTCGTCCAGAAAGACTTTCTCTACTCTGCTTACCAATTATGTTGCATTAGGAGGAGGCAAGCATACAACAATACTTAGTTCAAACCCTCCTTGCAAAACATTTCTCCGTTAAGTCCCCCTGTTGCTTTAATTCCTTGACACACTTCTTCCTCGTAACCTTCATATTTCTCTAGCCCACTGCCTTGGGCGCATTTAGCCTTTTTTTTTTTTGCATCACGTTCTTAATGCCTTAGAAAAATCTTCACTGTTGTTTCATTTTTCCAAAGTTGTAACATTGTCCAACTTCATCACCTCAAGTTTTCATGTTTTGGCTCCGGTGTTCATCCTGTAAAACAGAAAGAAGAGCATCAAAACGCTTATAATATTAATTCACCTCACTTACCTGATTTCCATGTTTTGACTGATTGATCTCCAGATGTGATAGAGTTCATCATTTTTCTAGCAAACTTTCATCATGGGTGCATGGTGTTCATTTCATGAGGTCTTCTTCAAGGGTGCATCCACCACCTTGTGCCTGGAGTTTGTGCCTTAGAAAATATTTCACCTGGAGGACGCATTTGAAAGCTTGATGTTTGAGCTTCATCTCATCTTCAAATTCTTCATACCTTAGACAAATTTCACCTCTTCCTTGCGAGTGTATTTGACCCCTTTGTTGTTTTATCTCCCCTTTCCTTAGACAATTTTATCTGCTTTATAAATTCCATCCACTATAATCTAGTCGCTCATTTTGACATCACCAGCCAAGGCATTTCTTTGTGAAAACATTTTTTTTTATTTGCGTTAAATTTATTTTTGCCTAGGAAACTCATCACCGAGTGCCAGGCAAAATCTCTGTCCAAACAACACGAGCAAGGTATGGAAAAGATTTAAATCACCTCCCAGTGGGAAATGTCCAATACCCAGAAGAAATTTCCCTTCAGAAATCATCATTTTCATGTGTATCCGGATGAAGGAGTAAGTTTAATTTTTATTATTTTTGAAAAATAATAAAATTTGCTAAGGTTGATTGGACTTTCATTCTGGACGTATTCCACACCTACAGTCTTTACCTGCCATGCTTTGGCATTTTCCTTATTTTCCTAAAGAAATTCCTTCCTGCTCATGGGCACATTTCTTCTTGCCTCTGGAAATTTTATCATTACCTCCTCTAGGCGTATTTTCTAATTTCACCTTGTGATGCCTTAGAAAATTTTAATTCAATTAACTTTACCTTGGGCGCACTTCATTTTACCTTCACTCTCCAAACATTTCCACGCCTTAGATATTTTTTTCTCAACATCCTTGCTTCCTTTATGACTTGTAAACTAGGCGCATTTGGAGGGTGGAGGAGGAACTTTCATACTGCTTGGGCATATATGAGGTGAAGAGGAGGAACTTTCTTGCCTTCGAAAAATATTTCCAAACTTTATTCAACTTACGGAGGGCACATTTAGCATGTGCTGGAGGAACTTCAACACTTAGAAATTTTTTTACCATCCTCCCTTCATGAGGACACATTTCCCACATGCTACTTCCGTTTTTCTCAATTTAGAAACTTTTCTTAAAACCACGCCATCATTCCTAGCTTGGGCACAAATGAGGTGAGGAGGAGGAATTCTCATTGCCTTAGAATTTTTTTAACAACCTTGCCCACACCTCGGGCGCATATCTCATAGGGAGGAGGAATTTACTTAGGCCTTGGGCGCATTTCAATAGGCTTCTTGCCTTAGAAACCTTTACCTTGCACTTCATTCCTTGTCGTCGCATATGAGGGATCAAGCTTCCATTTCCTACACTTAGAAAGTTTTTGAGGCCTCCTCACAACTTGGGCGCATTTCCACATGCAAGCTTCCACTTGATCCCTTAGAAATATTCTCAAACACCTCTTTATATGATGGGCGCATTTAGGTATGTGAGGAGGATATTTCAAAACACTTAGAATATTTTCCCAAGCCTCCTCTTAGATGGGTGCATTTGAGGGGTCCTCAAGAAATTTCAATGCCTTAGAAATATTTTTAACATCCTTTCATCTTGGGCGCATTTCCCATGTGGAGAAGGAATCCACGCCTTAGACTTTTTTTGCCATGTCTTCTCAACCTTGGGCGCATTTCACCTATGGAGGAGGAACTTTTATACTTAGAATATTTTCCTTCACTTTGTTTTCTCTTTGACTTGCAAGCTAGGGCGCATTTCCCATGTGGTGAAGGAATTTTCAAACACTTAGAAAAATTTCTCCTCCACTCCTTGCTTGGGCGCATTTGAGGGTATGAGGAGGAATTTTTCATACACTTAGAATTTTTAAAGCCTCCTCCATGTGTAACAACTCAAACTCATCTTCAATTATTATAACTGCCAGTTATCTGTTGAATATAACTAACTTGTTTTCCTTCAAGAGTTTCCAATTCGATTTCAACTGAATCAATTTAAATTTTCAACTAACTTCTAAGTTCAAGTTTCAACTGAAAGGAAATCTATTAACTGTAACATATCGCAGCAAATTGCCGAACATTAACTACTTTTCTCTACTTCCATAAGGTAAAGAACAAATACTATAGCTATGAAGCAAATGTAACAGCTGTCATTCTAGGATTTAAGAAAAGGAAACTAACTGCCAAATTTCATCCGACAGTAACTAACTAATCCATCTAAGATTCCCATTTAACCATATAACGAACTAAAAGGGAGAAATAACTTCTTCATGTTCATTAACTATTTATAGATTTCATATAACTGCCTAACTAATTAACTGCAGTCTTTTACAAACAAGCAATTAATTTAGAGGAAATAACATTTATTTCAGCATTAATAGTAAGCTTAAAATGACGAATGTAAATACCTGGAATTACAATTTGACATCTCCATCATGATGAATTACTTCAACAACTTTATCGTTGAGTGAAAGGGAAACATCATCAAGGGCTTTTCCGCCCAACCAAGACCTACTGGTCCCCCGAGTTTCTTCAACTAAAGAACCCGACACTTCACGAGGATAATCAACATGGATCAAATTATCATCATGCCTCTGAGCCTGGTGTCAAGGACCTATACCTCCTGATCGACCTTACTAAGGGTACCTCCCAACTAGAAAGGTCACTCTGATCAGTGGTATATCTGATACTTGATAGCTGACAGATATTGAATCTAGCATCATACCTTGGCCAAGGATTTTAGTATGACTGGCACTCCTGTGCTGTCAGCACTCTCACCCTTGCTCGATATGACAATACTTAGATCTAGGTCAAAACTTACATTAGCAATTTTGTTTGTCAATTCCTTTTAGTTCGAGTTTATATCTTAATCGTCAAGTTCATACAAAAAAAAAAAAAAGAGATTTAGTGGCACAGAGGATTTTCAAGTCTCTCTCTTAGTTATCCCTTAATTGATTTCGTGAGCAAGAATATGCTCTAAACCAACTTCTATTTTGAAAGGAGAGAATTCTGTTCAACCAGGTAGGTCAAGTTCTTTAGATAATTTTCAATTGGTTCCACTGATCCTAGATTTAGAATCTTTTATTTTATTAAAGGTCAAGGTAATATCATTAAGCATCGATTTAAAGAGAGAGAGAGAGAGAGAGTCTTGACTCAACAGCTATCGCTTCTTTTAAGACTAACTATCTTTTCTAAACAAAGGTGATTATCATTGAGCTCTTATGTACTAAACGACATATTCAATTAAATGGTCTTCAGATCTCATCTTTCAACTTTATATTTTTGTCTCAAGTAAGATTATAATGTCAGGTTATTTTCTCTTAGTTCTAGGTTGTATCGTAACCACAAGATTTATGCATAAAAGAAGAGATTAAAACAATGTGAAGTTTTAAAGACCACTTTATATCTCATAAAGGTTCGGAGAACATGAAAACAAAACCCAAGGCTAGCGACAGATCAAGCTGATCAGGTGAAGTTCTTTTCCAAATTATAACCCAGCAAATCTTTAAGTACTGAAACAAGAAAGATCACAGCATAGAAAAGAAGAAGGAACCATAACCATTCAGATTCATCAACAGAGGATAAAGGTCTTAGTTTAAGGCCCACAAAATAAACAGGGGAAGACATGAATAAAATTGATTGTTTGATAACTTCAGGGTCGTCATTGCTCTAAACCCAATGAGGAATGAGAATTGAACACTAGAGGCTTGGTTTCAATTCGACTTTACCAGTCAAAAGGAAAACAAATCTACATACATGACTCCAGCAACTGCCATAATTATATGCATAATAATCGGAAGAAAGAAATGTATTTCGATTTATTCTTCTACACAAAGATAGAAACGACTACAGTTGTTAAATGCTAACCAGAGCTTTTGCAACACCGAAAATACCCCAGATTATTCCCTCATAACCAAATTCAATGAAGGATTTCATTCGTTACTTGCCTGTGAAATTGAACTTGAAATTTGATATCAATGCTCTTCTCACCGCAACTTCAACAAGCCAAAAGAACCCTGATGCCCTCAACGAGGGAGATAAACAAGACGGAAGCAAGAATTCGTAAACACTATTCTAGATTGAAGATAAGCATGCGGACACCAGACTCAAAGCATCGGCTTCAATGGAGCTTTGCCAAAGAATAATATCTCAAATTCGCCAACAACATAGAAGAAGACGAGAAAAGGAATAGGCTCGAGCAAGCCGATAATTACTGAGGAAGAGAGATTTCCTCCAGGCAAGAAAAAAAACTTAGCCCAATGTAAGAAAAAACGAATTCAGGGATAGAACCAAATCTAAAACTCCAACCGAGCATTTTAACGTAACCCCCAAAAGAAAGGCTCGATCGACTGGAAAAAGAGCCCCCCCCCCCCCCGAAAAAGCGAAGGAGAGATCCCATAATGAATGAAAGTCTATTTCCTTCCAGAAGCTCGAACTTCCATCCGTTCCAAGAACTGTTCATCTGCCCAGTCTTGGGCGTTACTCCAGTGTGGGTGGCAAGCTACCTCCCCGCCCGACGCCAACATGATTCCCTTTTAAATCTTCAAGAAAGGATCATTCGAAGCAAGATTAATAATTCCAAAAGTTAATTGATATTAGTATCGATTGCTCCTCTTCCAATTTATTATTATTTAATTATAACATTATTAATCAATTTGCATTCTCTAAAAAAATAATTAAATGTTTATATATATATAAATTAACTTATAGAGTAATTAATTACTTTATTTTATTTATGGCCAAGTTACAATTTAAATATTTGTCATACACCGGCTCAAGGTAGACAATAAAATTGATCCATGTTAACCATGTCCTCTCCCTGATGATATTTCCCTTTCTTTCGTGGCGAAGACAATCCTGCATCCACTGACAGGGATTATGGTTAGATCGTTCTCAATGACTAAATAACATGCATTTAAATTTAATCTCATGATCTCATTCAACTTCACGTGCACCATAAATTCACTTGCAAATAAAGAGTTCATTAACATTATAGCTACAACAAATAAAACATCTATTTTATTCTCAATTTCACATTCATATGGAAGCAGTCACTTGCAACTAACATAACGGCCATAATTCCATTGTCACTAACATGTTTGAGTCAGAGGGGATGTAGCACCATGCTTGGGCGCATTTCACCCTTCCTCCTGCCAATTTCCACTTGTGGACTTAGAAATTTCAATGCCCTCAGCTACCTCTTGCCATTCTATTTTTAGCAAATTTTGGAGAAGTGTGACTCTTCATGGCTTTTCACTCATTCTAAACCTGGAGCTGGCGTGATATGCCTCTGCTACCCCTTTATACCTATTGCCCAAGCTCATTTGCTATTTTTAGCAAACCCTAAAATTGCTTGACTTTTGCAGCTCTGTTTGACCAAAATTTTTCACCACGTGGTCCTCATTGCTTGGTGAACCTGTTTACACTTGCCCCTCATGTTGACCTGCTATTTATAGCCCTGTTCTAGAGACGACTTACTATAAATAGTAAGTGCATGGATTGCGCCCGAATTTTACCGGTAGATTGCTTGAAGGATGCTGATCGCAGTGGGATACCTTTATTTTTCAAAATTCTGGCTTTTTATCCCTCTTTTTAGGCATCGAAGCTGGAAACCCTAATCTGACTTGCATGTGACTCAAATGACCTCTGTTTGACTTGATTTTTGTTGCATGTCGTTCTGCTTGCTGAACTGCAGTGTCGGGTGGCTGCCGAAGTGAACCTGCTATTTATAGTAAGTGTTTGAAAAGTGACCAACTGACTGTCAGATGAATTTGCATGTCTCATTGCCCGAGGGATCTCAGAAAAACCCAGAAAACTAGTCTGCATGCGGGCACTGGCTAAAAATAGTAAGTCCCTGAAAAATGATCCATCTTGCTTGCATGTCATATCACTGCGAAGCTCTTGAAAAACCCATAAAGAATATCTTGGCATGCACTGAAAAACTCTACATGCAAACCCTAAAAATAGCCTTTGAAGGCTGAACCGTTGAAAGTCCTCATCTCAGTTTGCATGTTATACCATCGCGAAGGTCTTGAGAAACCCAGAAACATTCTCCAGTCATGCATTGAAAAATCACACATGTGCACCCTGAAAATGGCTCTTGAAGCCTGAACTGCTAAAAATAGCAAGTTGTCAGAATCTGTTCAATTCTTGCGCGCAAGTACCTGAAAGTACCCTAAATGTGCTGATGCAGTCAGAATCCCGAAATTTTGAGGAAAAGGCTTCAAGTTGAGCACTTATTAAAAATAGTGAGTTGTTAGAACTCAATGAAAATTCAGTGGGACTTTGCCTAAAGCGTTGCGATTGCAGTACTAAGCTTAGATTCTAATTTGATAACTCAGTTTGACCTTTAAAAAGCTTGAAGAGTGAAAACCCTAATTTTAGAGACCTAGCCAAAATTTCCAACCTAGGTCAAACGATTAGGTACATCCCTGAAAGGACAGAAAGATCAGAGAGAGAGAGACACACACACACAGAACAAAAGCCAAAAGACCAAAATGGAGCAAAAATAGGGGGGTCACCATTTGAATGGGGTGATGTGTGAAAAGGTCACAACAAATCTCTAATAAAAAAATTACCCTCTAACTACCTTGAAATCACACTAGAACACTTAACTTGTGTCCTCAGTTTACTATGTAATTGAAACCCATACCCAGAAAACATGAAAAATTATGCATATGTTGTTTTTAATCTTTCCCAAAATCATTAAGTAGAAAAAAATATTGTTTTTGTATGCCGTTGGATGAGTTTTAATCCTATCAACACATTTTGACATTCTATAACTATTGTGAGTTTTTAAAAAGCTCAATGCCAAGTTTAGTTGTGAATAAATCACGATTGATTTTGGCTAGCAATTACTCATGAGTTCTACAAGTAATTGCAATACCCTACAACTATGGCACCAACCAATGTCACAACAAAAAATTGACAAAATTACAAAAGATTCCATGATAGTGCATGGGACATAGGATGCTACTAGATGACTCTTAATCACATAGTTGGAGCATTCCCACAACATGTAGGATATCTAACACCTCACAATGTTGTAGAAGCCACATGATCTTCCAACATAGTCATAGATCAAGGAAGGTTTTACCAAGGCATGCAAAGAAAGTTCATCATATGTGCCTCCCAATAAAACAACTAAGCACAAACTTGATAAAATATCACAAGAGATGAAGGTAACATGTGTGACAAATTGGTACAACATCATCATGGATGGGTGGATAGACATTAGAGAAAACCCATTTATCAATATGATAGTTACATGTAAACAAGGTCCTTACTTCCTTAGAGCAGTTGATTGTTCTCTAAGCATAAACAAGCAAAAATCCAGTTTCAAATTTTAAGAGATGCCATTACGGGGTTTGGTCCTTCTAATGTAGTGTAGGTGGTTACAAATGCAACATATGTGTGCATGGCAATAAGGTAGTTTAGGCTACCTACAAGCACACCTATTGGACCCCATATTGGGTGCACACAATGAGCAATGTAATCAAGGATTGACAATTTTGATTGGATCAAATAGGTCGTGGAGGATGCTAGGAAGGTTGCTTTGTTCATATCTAACCTCCACACAACATTGGTCCTCTTTTGATCCTTTTAAAGGAACTCAAGCCACTTAAGACCAAGTCTACATCCTACTTCATTTTATTGGATTTAGGGTTCAGGAAAACATCAAGAAAAAAATGTTAAGGAAAAAATCATGTTAGGGTTAGGATTAGGGGAAACATCAGAAAAAAATTGCAACAAAATATACATGATTTTTTGGTCCAAAAAATATAGGGTTAGCATTTGATTGGTCTTATACAAAAACTTGCAATATTTTTGGGGAAACCTCATTGTGGGAGTGAGAAATGAGAAATTACAATGTTTTTAAACATTTCTGCTTCTATTTGACATGATTTTTTGGTTAAAAAAATATAGGTTTAACATTTGACCAATTTTATGCACAAACTCATTTTTTTAAGGGAAAACTCATCCTGGGGGACGAGAAATGAAAAATTGCAAATTTTTAAAGATTTCTGCTTCTATGGACATATTATCAATTAAATCATTAGATGAATGGTTTGTCTTTGTAAATTCAACACTTTGTATTTGTACTGATCATAATCATTATGATCATACCATTCGATGCTGGATCAAGGATCAAATTATTCTTAGTAATTTCAGCTTCTTTTAGATTATATTATTTTTTATTTTTTGTATTTAATTATTCAAATAATAATTTTTATATAGTATTTTAATAGTTGTACAGCCACCATCCCCAAATTTTGGAAAAATTTCACCAAATTCAAAATGTGTCCCCCTGTCCCTGAAACTTGGAAAAACACTAATCAATATGAGAATAATTTCATAAAGCCAGCTAGACCAGATTATGTAAGAGATTTCATACTTACTGCTTGAGATACAATATTTCGCATCATTTGGAGCTGTACTCGGAATATTTGGTTCTGTAAGTTCCAATCCTTGATCACAAGTATTTTTCCTACCAGACATTGAAACCCTTTTGTGAAAGCTACAACTTCCATCTTTTCTTTCAATCTCTTGGACAATTTGATGATCCTCAGGATAGAAATTTCTGCAGAAGGCATAAAATAACCATGATTAGTTGAACATAATATAATGTCTATCTGAAAAATGGAGCAACACTTCATGCACAAACACTGTAATTCGTACTTCCCACAGACCTGAAAAAATACATAAATGCAAAACTAGGTAGCAGTGCCAGCATAGTTCCCATAAGAGAAATTATATAGAAACTAGGAGTTGGTGCCATGATAGAAATGAATAGCCTCTGCAATTGGCCTGAAAGCTTGATTGGTAGCTGTCCCGAGGATAGCAAAAATATGAACCATATTAAAATTTCTCCCCAAATGGCCACATGATGAATCCATGTCCAAAACTGAAACAAGATACTTCATGTTAGTACTGACAACTGGAAAGTAACATGTATTTTCATCATGTGCAAAGCAATTAATGATCATAAAGAAGAGAAAAAAAATCTGAAAAGCTAATGCTTCTAAAAGGAAAATGGACATGGATTGTTGTGATGCTAGGGTAATAAGGTCTTAGGAAATCTGAAGAACATTTACACCGCAGCACCTTGCAAACCTAAGAGGATCAGCAAGGAACTCAATAGCAAAAACAATGTGCTTAATAAAGTTACCCTTACATTGCTGCATCATGTGAGAAACTTCCAAACCCAAGCAATGAATATATTTTTAGACAAGATACATTTGTCCTAATATGCTGAAGATGACCCAGAATTTCTTACCAGATATTAGAGATTGAAATGATTTCAACTTATACTTTCTTAAACAAAATCAATATGCAATTCAAGTGTAACCCTAAATGCTCTGCAGATAAAATAGACAAAAGGGAACTGATATTCTATGAGATATTAGATGTGATGTCCTCAAATAATAATACACACCTATATTGGCATTACTACTCCCAAACTGGACAACAAATTCCATTTACATATTGGTGCAGTCAAGCTTTAGCATTGGTTGTTACTAGCCGAAGAATGCAAAGTTAGATGAGACCATTCGAAATAAACCAAAAATACGAGATTAATGACAATAACATCAAAGTACTGTATTACTAAGAAGATGAGGAGTTGTGTGTGGTAAATGTGATTTGGATCCCAAGATATATCTGAAGGACATCATACAAGAGGGATCGATGTCTTAAAAGTGTTGGGATGGAAGCACAGGGAAGTGCCTGTGTGTGAGAGAACGCCCGGACTAATATAAGATGAACAGAAAAACAATTAGAATGCACAATATAAGAGACATTCAACTAAGAACTGCATCTTCTATTCACTTGTTAGTGATAGTTGTTTCTCTAGTGCATCTGAGTTGTCACATGGATCCCTTGTGGAATTGAATCCTTTTGCAGTTAAAGTTCACTATGTTATTCTGTATAATTGTTAACCAAATGGGTATGATAGGTGATTCCACATGTTATTATGTCCAATTGCAAGGGATCATACATAAATATTATGATTAGTTTAAACTAAAGGCCCTGTTTGAGATGACAAGACTTAATCTAGTAATTTGATATATATATTTGGTATGTTCTCTCTGTTCCAAATTTTTTGTTTGTGATATGTTATGTTATGTATAATATTTGTCACATTTATTTTTGTAATGTAAGAAGTTAATTTCTTAAGAGAACATATGTACTCTTCAATGCAACATTTTCTTTCACTTTTTCTACCACAATCTTTCATAGATATAGGTTTTGCCTGTTTTTTAACAATACATTTATTATTTTCACAGTCATTAAAATTGATTTCAACACTGGGAAAAACAAATAGAACCTTTCTCCATAAAATATAAAGAAAAAAAATCTAGGCACAAGCTTCCCACTATTTTCGGGAGGCCAACAACTAAGATGGTTACAAAACAGTGATTATTGGTTAAAATTAGAAGTTCCAAATTGAGCCATGTTACACCCCTGAGATATTTTCAAGAGATAAATAAGTTTTTCCTTAACAAGGCCAACCTGCCGCTGCAGTGAAACAGTGCCAACTTGTTTCGCTTAAAACAACATATATGTTCATGTACTTATATCTCTAAGACTTGTCTTTATTCCCCTATTCAATTCTCCACAACACTTCCGAGCAGAAAAGAGCATTTAGCAGCAGGCAAAGGAAAAGTCTTAAATGACATGGTTTAGAAGTGCCTAGAAACATTTTTAAGGGTTAAGGACAAACTTCCAAACAACAGAATAGGAAATGAAGTTTTCAAAGAGAAAGAATAGCATTTAAAGATCAAGAGCAGCTGAAAAGTGCCTAGGGCTGAGTTTGTTGAGTTCAAAGGCGAACTAGAACCCTAAATGGAACAATCAAACATTTTATGATGGAAAATACAGGTCTATGGTGCAATCTAAGACTTCAAGTTGGCATAAACTCATTAGTCGCTCGATCAAATAGTTAATAATGGCACGAACAATGGAAAATGTGATTGGAAGGGATTTCTAATTTTAGTACCCACCAATTCGTGCAATCGATGAGACAAAAAATCTCACAACTAAATCCCAATACTCCACCAAAGCCGTATATTTCGTGGAAAAGACATTTCATGCGATAGGAAAGAGGTCGAGTGTCAAGACATGAAAATTGGTGACAAGAAATGTTTTGACTAGAGGTCACTTTTGAAGTGTAAGAGACCAGGCGTCTCTCAACCCTGAACTATGCTGGATAATGCAAGATATTTCTTTGTTTTAATGGTTTTGTATTTTCTTGTGGTTTGGTATGCTGCAATTGATGTTTTTGAAAGCTTCCAACAATGCAAGATTGACAACAATATCATAGAAAAGATATGGTACCTGTTCTTGACCTTTTCATGCATATAAGGGTCTGAAAATGTGCATCTACAGCAGCTAGATATTTATGCAAACACTTGACATGCATCCATAACCCAGTACAAGATAACAAGTAGATGATATGCAAGCCTCCTTCTATTATAAATCAACATGCATCGGCTGATTACAATATAGAAAATATAATGCAAATGGAACTAATATGTATGCAACTCTAATTTCCTTCTCAATCCTAGACTTGACTGTAACTATATCATCAGACTGCTGCAGCATTGCATAAGCGATCTGATTATGATAATATGACTATAATTACATTGCCAAAGAGCTGATCAAGTCAAAAAGAGAGCCTATATGCAAGTATGAATCTAAATGCAATATAATACTGACATGAAGAACCCGATATGAAACCTGGAAGTATTGCAGCGAATAAATACATTTGATGAAACCCTCAATTGGCTTGAAAGAGTGCAATCTCCACCTTGTAATTGATGCTAATCATCTTTGTTGGGAATGGCGTCCATAATGGTGCTGATGTATGCTCAAATCTCCAAGCGATTTGGCCCTTGAAGAACAAGCCCTTGGCTGGTAATGCAAGTACGGCTTGCTAACGGCAATAAATGAGATCGTACGGCCTCTAGAAGGATGCCTTGGCACTGATAATTGCAGCCATAGATGATTTTAAGGCTCTCACACAAATCTGGAATAATCCCTTGAAGAAAACCAGAAAGTTCTTCAATAAAAAGAAACCTTAATACTGTAGCGTTACTGTAATGCATACTATAGCGATTTACTATTCACGGGTTAAGTAGCAGCCAATACCAACTTCGTTGTGCAAATGATTAACTCTTAAATTTCTGGTCTGCAAATATATAATCATGAAACCCTTGGAATGCTTGTATTTTTTTCTTCACCAATATGTTCAAGTATGACTCCTGAATGACGCCACTCTGATTAGCAAACTTCAGCTGATATTTCACAACCCCAGTATGCTTGAAACTAGAGAGGGAACATTCTCCAAAATCCAATGTTTGCAACAACCCTTGTTTCACAAACCCCAATGCTCTCAGAGAGAATAAAAGACAAATTAGAATAATCATCAACGTAAGAGTTCGATTTGTCTTTGGTGAAATATATATATTCTCCCAATAGGGTTGACCCTTCTCAAAAAGCAATTAAATGATATTAAATTCGCCTCTTTGACTTAGGCTATTTAATTAATAAATGGTGCCCCCTTTAATGAGTAATAAATACTCACTTAAATGAACATTTTGTCTTTTTTATTATAAAGTCATTTAATACTTTATAATAAGCCATTTAATTAATTAATAACTTTAATATTTCACTTAAAATGACTTTATAATATAAAGTCATAATAATAATCATTTAATTATTATTAAATGCTCCATTATTCTCCGTTTGCTAAACAAACTGCCAAACTAGGTTGAAACTGAGATAGCCAACTGAGCTAGGTGCCTTGCCAAAAATAGTAACCCTGATGACCTGACTTACTATAAATAGTAAGTGCCTAAATAACACTCTATAAGCATCTACAAAGGTCCAAACCTGAATCAGAAAGTGGAGTATTGTCTCCAACCACCGAGTAACTGCCACAAAGGACCCTCTATCCATAATTGTCAGCCTACAAGGGTCAAAAAGATAGGCTCACTCCTCAACAAACAATGTCAGCTAAAACGGGGACATTACATGAAGCATAAATGTCTGCAAATGGAAAACATCTCTACTCCACATGACACACATCTCTACTCCACATGACACACATAAATGTCTGCAAATGCAGTTTAATGCCAATACATAAGGTTTCATCGGGCATTGAAGGTAAATTATCGTGACTATTGTATATCACAGTCGGAAAGGGGTGCATTGGACTATGAACTATATTCGCACTCCCAAGGTTGATCAGTTGGCCAAGTATCTACAATTAATGCCAATGTCAAAAACTTATTTCAGCTGAATTTATCTCTTCAACCTCTGTTCGCAATTTTACTAATTAAATTGAGAGTGGATTTTATCATGATTTGTAGTAAGGACATTTGTTTATTTAGGTGGTTGTTTTGTATACAATTTAATTATTTAGTTCTTGCAATCATTTATTTATGTGTTGTCTTGTAAGAAAACACTAAGATGCTAACAACATGCTACTTATGTTTTGTAATGAACACAAACAAGGTAGATAATATCTTAAAACTTAAAAGCTAGATGTATGGACTAGGGACTCGAAATCAGATTTGAAGGATTATCCAGAATGACCGAAAGGCAAATAGTGATCACATGTAGTATGACACCAATTTCTCTTGTTGTCATATAAAATGTTGTGCAATGAATAACCAACACATCAACCATGAATCTTTGAATAGTCAATAGTCAACCTCATGATTGACAATTTATATCTAGTCAAATCTATTAGGGCTCTAGGCATTTCGAATGCCCCAATGTCACATCCCCGATTTGGAGGTATGATGATTTAATTAAATTAATTGATTAAGTTGTCCATTTTTAATAATATATCAAAACGATAGCTTAAATGATTATTTTAATTAAATAAAGTGGAGATATTAAACTAATTATTTATAAAGTTATTCCAATAAATTAATATCAAAAACATGACTTTATATTTAATTGATTTAATAAAGTGACTAAATAAAATATTAAATCATAAAGTCACTTAAAAGAATAAAATAATATTTTATTCTAGAAGCTTCTTGGAGGTGAAAGAGAATTATTTATACGGAGCTGATTGTAAGCCATTTGCATCATGTCTGGGATTATTTATGTTTCTCATACTTGCGTAGTAAAAGTTGAGGCTTGCATTGCTTGAGGTTTTGAAGACTCTAAAGTACCAGGTTTGGTTGTGAAAGATCAACCATAGCTAGAGTTGTTGAGAAATCCATCCACGGTTTTTACAGGTGCTTAATTGGAAAGATTTGTTAGGTGCAATAGCTGTTGTACTATTTCCCTAGCTGATTGAATGCAGTAGTTGTTGTATTATTGCACTTTGGAATATCGAGCTGATGCAATTGCTGGTTTATAATTGCATTTTCTGAAGGGTTTGAATTCTTGCAACAACTGAGGTATTATTGCATTTGAATGTGAGAAGTATTGCAGCAGCTGGTTTCTTGTGGCAAACCCATTTGAGGTGAAGGTTTCGATTTTGGCAAATTTATCGGTCTTAAGACCAAATTTGCAAAGCAAGAAAATATTCGATTTTGGGAATATATTTTCAGTCCTTTGGGCATAACGATTTTATTATTGCAGTTTGCAAAGGTTTTTGGATGATGTTCTTATTCATATTATTATTGGAGATTTTTGAGTTTACAGATAAATATTAAATAGTCGATCGGGTTGTCTACCCGTTGGATCAGAATTATTTGAAAGATTATTCAATTGTTGAAATCTTCAAATGCTGGAATAAGACAAATCGTGGGCTTGGATATTAGCAGATGAGACAAAAGGAGCTCATAGCCAGGTGTAAAGGCAGTTCTCATAGATTTTGAAGTGGTCGGGAGCTGCTGGAATAATTATCGAGCCTTCAAAGAGGTTCGACACCACTTGGAATAAGATAAAATCTGAAGCCATTAGATATTCTCTTTGGATAAAGACAAAATAGGAAGAAGACGGCATAGCAGCTGGACGTTTATATTATATTGCTTGAATGAGAAAAGATATTAGCGGATTGGAGAAATCGAGTTACTTTGGAGTATCGCCACCAATGAGCATATGCGATATGAGGATGTTGGCACTATTGTGAATGTCAAAATATTAGTGGCGCATATTGTTCTGTTAGCATCAAATGTTTGGCCCGATAAAGAGGGAAAGACGACGTCTTTATCTGCAGACGTGGACTTGCAAAGAGAAGCCGCTTGAACTAAGAAATAGAAGAGCTCGATTGATATCTTGCCATCGCTGCAAACCAGATTCCTATTTTATTGAATAGAATAGTGTTGTAATTGCATGATTATCATTGCTGTAACTACAGCCTTGTAATTGCATATTCAAGATCATATAGGAATTGCATTGTACCTGTATAAGGACGATTTGTGTAGGAGTCAATTGGAAAATTTGCATTGAGTTGTACAAGATCATTGGCAATACATTTTGAAGGAGTTATTGGAGCTGCTTTTGAAGTGTTCGATATAAAGACATTAGCTGTAATTGCAATAGTTCAGTTAGAGGAAATTCTGATGTTGTTTGCCAAGTGTTTGTAGAAATGCTTCTTAGTTGTAGGTGTCATTTGCACTCACTTTCAGTCATCTATCATCATTGCAAAGCTAAAAAGAGTATTGCATTACATCCTGAATTCATCTCAGATATTTGCACATGTTCATTTGAGTTCATTGAATGCATATGATCATTATTTACATCCAAAAATACAAATGAAATCAGTCAAACAGCAAGTTCAGACTTTGTAAGACAAGTGTTTGACAAAATGTCGGAGTGCTGAAAGAAGAAAAATAAGTCAGATTTTGCTAGGGGCATTACAATGGTATCAGAGCCATTGAACTTGCCAGCCTGTTGCGTAGATTGGACATTGCTTCAGTTAGTCAATTGCAGATCACAATTTCAGTTCTGATTGAATCTAAGTTGTGGGCAGCCAGCTAGTCAGTCATGGTTTCCGAAAATGATATAGAGATTGCTTACCAAGAATATCTTGCACTTCCACAAAGAATCAGAAATAACATTCCCTTCATCAAGTATATGGAAAATCAGAAAGATTATAGCAAGTACACCAAGAATTCAAAGACATGTGAGCAGCCAAGTGTGGAAGACGTCATGAGTAAGTGGAAGGAAGTCATGCTCTCACAACAAAGATTAGAGTAGACGTTGGAAGCCTATTTAAAATGGTATACATCACAAAACAAAAAGGTGAAACAAGATGTATCTACAAGTGAAATATCTAAAAGCCTCTATAATGAATTTTCAGTAGTTAGTGATCACCATACAATTGACCAGTCTAAGGAGAGCACAAGGCAGGAAAAAGGTTTTGAGCAGGATGCCACAAAATTTCTTCAAGTGAGACTAAAATTTGTAGGTGAGAAGTTCAAACTCCTACCTTAGGCTAAAGCAGCTCTCCTTAACATTTTGGAGGAAGCAGAAAGTTGTCTTTGCAAGGTTAGCGAATCACCTTCTAAAACGATGGAAACAACTTTGTCTCCATTGGTGCACTCGTTGGTCAAGCCAAAACTCATGCAACATCAGGATGAGGAGGTTAGACTTGCAGTTGTCACTTGCATAAGTGAAATTATGAGGTTTATAGCTCCTAAAGTTCTGTATGATGATAACAAAATGAAAGAGGTCATGCAATTGATTATTGAAAGCTTCAATGGGTTAGGTGACATCAAAAGCCCTACTTTCAATAAGAAAGTCGGAATTCTAGAGTTGATGACACAGGTACATTCATGAGTTCTCATGTTCGATTATAATGGTCTCATTCTCCAATTGTTCGATTGCTTCATATCAGTAATCAAGAGACGCCATTCAAACAAGGTGAAGACAGATATGTTCAACATCCTGTCCATGATCCTAGATGAAAATGATGATGTTTGTAAGCAGTTGTGATCTGATTTGTTGCATATTTGGAGAGGAAACCAACACGTTTCGCCTATAGCCTATAACCTCACAATGAGATTGGTCGAACAGAAGGTTGAAAAATTCAAGGAGTAGCTAACTGTAGGAGAGTTAATCTCATTTGGTTTATAGGTTCCATCTTCTCATTAGGAGGATAGCATGCCATCATCCATTGATTTGATTGTGTGGGATGATGAACTCAAAGAACAAACAAAGCCCTCTTGTGTAGTGACACCTAATCAGAGCATTGATGATGATTTTAGAGATGGGATTAGCGCTGTCCTAATTCCAGTTCAGAATGAGAGCATATAGGAGAATAGAAGCTAGTCATACACCCCATAGTCCGCACAGATTAAGGAACCAGTTAAAGGTGAATGAGGATGGGATTGTGGAAGCATTATCTCATCTCAATAAAATGCACAAATTGATTGAGGATCACCTTTGGATGGTTTTGTGGGAAAGAAAACAAAAGGGAGTTTGTAACGACCCCAAAACAGGGTAAACAAAAATTTTCTACTTTCACTAATAAGATACAAGGAAATACAATTAAATGACAAAGTAAAAAATTTTTGTTTACCCGGTTTTGGGGTCGTTACATGTGGTATCAGAGCACCTTTTAATAGACGCAATTGCACAAACACGTATATATACATTTAACTGTAAATTCCAGGCATCAGTAACTTATCAGTTCACATTTCACATTCAAGGTTCTCAGAACAGTAAGTCAGTCAATCAAGGAACACCACTCATAAAGCATAAAGAAGTAATCAGAAACTCCTAAGCCTAAAGATGACTTATCATGACAACTCAATCTGACTCAGTTCCCAAAACCCTCAGTGAAGTGTGTGTATGCTCATATGATCAACTTTACTGGTTAGCCGACCAAGTTCCTCTCCCGAGTGATGTTTCCCCTCCACCTGGAGGAATAGTTCCTGTTCCTGCATCCATGGCACAAAACCACGGCAGTCAATTGCTCACAATATTTTCAGTATATATAAATCAAATATATAAAACAAGACTAATTACTTTCCTCTATGCATTGCTTATCCAAGAGTAACATCAATCAAGAATACAGAATGAGCCAAACATAACATGTAAACAGATTCTCATATTGATAACAAGGTTCAATCACGTTTTATTCATTCAAAACCTTCCTTACAATCAAAATGCTCTAAGCATTACTAGAATAGTAACTATACAAATTCCGGGGTGTAACATACTCCCCCCCTTATGATTCATCGTCCTCGATGACCAAAGGTATTATTCAAAGCATAAAACAAAACAAAATCTTTATTGTTCAGCATTCTCAAAAACTTCAAGAATGTCAGGAAATCTTCTTCGGATTTCCGCGTAGTCCTCCCAAGTTGCTGAGTCTTCCACATACTGGTCCCACTGAACCTTGCATTGTGAGACTTCTCGGTTACGTAAGTGTAGCTTACGTATTTCCAGCACCTTGACGGGCTCGAGAGTTATTACTCCTGGATCCCTTACCTGTAAGGCAGTCCAATCAATAACATGATTATCTCCAGCAATATACTTTTTAAGGTAAGATACATGGAAGACATTATGCATTCTAGCAAGAGCGGGTGGCAAAGCGATTCGGTAAGCTACAGGGTTTACTTCTTCTAAGACTTCAAATGGTCCAACATAACGTGGAGCCAACTTAGAATTCTTTCCAAAGTTAATGGAACTTTTGTGAGGTTTCACTCTCAAAAGTACCTTGTCACCTATGACAAAACTTCGAGGCACTCTCTTAGCATCTGCATAACTTTTCTGTCGACTGTTAGCCTCTGCTAACCTTTGCTTAATAACCTTAACTTGTTCTTCCATTTCTGCTAACATTTCTGGCCCAAGACTTACTCGATCCTCAAGTTTATCCCAACTTATAGGAGTTCGACACTTTCGACCATACAAAGCTTCAAAAGGAGCCATTTTAATTGCAGAATGATACGAGTTGTTATATGCAAATTCGACCAAGGATAAATAGTCTTCCCACTTATATTGCTGATCCATGCAATATACCCTAAGTAGGTCTTCCATAACTTGATTTACCCTCTCAGTTTGCCCATCCGTTTCCGGATGATATGCCGAGCTAATGTTTAACTGCGTTCCCAATGCAGAAAACAAAGTTTGCCAAAACCTAGAAGTGATGCGTGCATCCCTATCAGATATAATCTTTTCAGGAATACCATGCAATCTAAAAACTTCCTGTACAAACTTTCTTGCTATGACCGGTGCTCCATCGGTTAGATTCCCTGGTATGAAGTGTGCTACCTTAGTTAGCCTGTCCACTACTACCAAAATGGCGTTATGCTTGTTCCTAGACATTGGCAATCCTTGCACAAAATCCATACTTATAACTTGCCATTTCCTTTCAGGAATATCATGAGGATACAACAATCCTGCTGGATGATGATGTTCAGCTTTTACTCTTTGACATTCAAGGCATTGAGCTACATAATTTGCAGCATCACCTTTCATTCCTTTCCAGAAATATAATGGTTTCACATCAGCCATCATCTTGGTTACTCCAGGATGTCCAGAATATGGTGCCTCATGAATCTCTTTCCATACAAGATTTCTCAATTCCTTGATATCTGGCATATACATCCTATCCTTGTACCTTAATACTCCACTGGATTCGAATTGATACCCTTCATATCTAGAGTCTAGAGGATTCTTAATGAGTGCTTGCTTAACCTGTAAGTAGAATTCATCCTCTTTGCATTTCAAAAGCACTTGTTCCTTGAAGTCGCTTTGAATTGTCACAATAGATGCAATATGGCGTCTTCTACTTAAGGCATCAGCAACTCTATTCTCCTTTCCTTTAATATAATTTATATTGAAGTCATAATCTGCAATTAACTCCAACCATCTTCTCTGTCTAGCATTTAGATTAGGTTGAGTGAAGAGATATCTTAAACCATTGTGATCTGTTTTCAACTCAAATGGTTTTCCAAGCAAGTAGTGTCTCCACATCTGTAAAGCATGTACTACTGCTGCCAGTTCCAAATCATGCGAAGCATAATTCATTTCATATGGCTTTAGTTTCCTGGACTCGTAAGCAATTACTTGTCCTTCTTGCATCAACACACCTCCTAATCCTTCTCCACAAGCATCAGTTATGACTGTGAAGCTTCCTTCAGGATCTGGTACCTTTAGAATTGGTGCGGTGGTCAATTTTTCCTTGAGAAGATCAAATGCCTCTTGGCACTTCTCATTCCATGCAAATCTTTTACCTTTCTTCTGTAATGATGTTATAGGGAAAGCAATCTTTGAAAAGTTTTCCACAAACTTCCTATAATATCCAGCTAGTCCCATAAAACTCCTCACTTCAGATACATTTTTGGGTACAGGCCATTGCATAACTGCCTCTATCTTGGCTGGGTCTACTGCTATCCCTTCAGCTGAAATAACATGGCCCAAATAGTGCACTCTTTCTTGAAAGAAAGTACACTTGGACAGTTTCCCATAAAGCTTGTGCTCCCTTAACCTTTGTAACACCATCTCAAGATGTTTACAATGCTCTTCTTCATTCTTGGAGTAAATCAATATGTCATCTAGAAAGACCAACACAAATTTATCCAAGTAATCTTTGAAAACACTATTCATGAGATTCATGAAGGCTGCAGGCGCATTGGTTAAACCAAATGGTAAACTATGAACTCATAATGTCCATAGCGAGTTCTAAATGCTGTCTTGAAATTATCTTCATCCTTCACCCTCAGCTGGTGATATCCGGATCTCAGATCTATCTTTGAAAATACAGCTGCACCTTTCATTTGATCAAAGAGGTCATCAATACGTGGCAACGGGTACTTGTTCTTTACCGTTGCTTTGTTTAGCATTCGATAATCGATGCATAAACGTAATGTACCATCCTTCTTTTTGACAAATATCACTGGTGCTCCCCATGGTGATACGCTAGGTCGTATTAACCCTTTGGACAGCAACTCATCCAACTGTGCCTTCAATTCCATGAGCTCAGTTGTAGTCATCCTGTACGGTACTTTAGATACCGGTTCGGATCCTGGCACAATGTCGATTGAAAAATCGAACACTCTCTTTGGTGGAAGACCTGGTAGTTCCTCTGGAAATACATCAGCATAATCTCTTAAGATAGGATACTTCTCCATATCTGTTCTTCCTGTTTCTTCCACTTCTCCATCTTCAAGTTCTTGAGAACTTTGAAAAACAGAGTTTCCGTCTTCTTGCCCTAGTTTCTCAATTTTGACTGCAAAAAGTTGACAACCTTTCTTCTTGGCTTTCACCAGCTGCATTGCTGTGATTTGCCGAACAGTCACTTCTCTTGGTATCCCTTGGATTTCTACAAGGTTTCCTAAATCGTCAAGGCATTTTACAGTCTTGGCTTGGCAGTCTACAATAGCCCTATGTTTCCACAGCCAATTCATTCCTAAGATTACATCATAGGACCCTAGAGGTGCGACATATAGGTTAACCTCAGTGGCAAAGTTGGGTAATTCTAACCTAGCCTCAAATAGACCTTGGTCAACCCTTGCCCTTGTTTGGTTTGCATACTCTACATTCCATGCATTTTCCATGTATCCTGCCTTCCTAGACAATTGCCTAGTTACCTTAGGTGAAATGAAATTTTCAGTTGCACCAGTGTTGATTAAAACAGAAATAGGTAGTCCAAAAAGGTTACCTTGAACTTCGATCGGAGTGATTTGATAGTCCGCCTGCCGATCGTCTACTGCAGCATGAATCCTTTGTTGGAACATTGCCTGCTGCGAAGGCAAAGCATTTCCTCGAGACTGAGAACTAGAAGTCCTATCAGGGCACTCACTTGCATAGTGATCTCCCTTACAGATAAAACATCCATCCCTTGGTCCTTTCTTTTTAGGAATTACTCCTGACTTGCTTGTTCCATTTCCATTCTTGTTGGTGTTGTCATTCCTTTTTCGGTCTCCTTTGAAATCTTTTCCATTGAAGCGAGACCGTTTCCCTTTTTGTTTTCTGGAAGTGAAAGTGGAGTCTTCCTTCCTTGATGCTGTCTTGCTGCCCACATCATTATCTTTCCTATGATCCTTCCTATCTTGATGGTAGGAATCTGCCCTAAGCTTCTGTTCTTGACGGATAGCTTTTTCATACACTAGGTCCATAGTGGTTGGACCATGCATGTCTACCTCCCTTCCTATCCGATGATTTAAACCTAGAATGAACTTTCGTATTCGGAATCGTTCATCCTTGAGATAAATGGGCACATAGCGGATAAGACGAGTAAATTTCTCCCAGTACTCGTGAACCGTCATGGTTCCTTGTTTCAGCTCCTAGAAGTCGGATAATTTCTGATCATAGTACAGTTGAGGTAACCACCGGTTATGGAAGATTTCAACAAACTCGTTCCAAGTTAACTTCCATGAACTTAGGTTAAGCTCCAACTTTTTATTCATCCACCAGTTAGAAGCTTCTCCAGCCAACTGGTATGCTCCCCAAGCAGCCTTGGTAACCTCATCGTAATCCCGGATTTCAAAGTACTTTTCCATTTGGACAAGCCATACTTCGGCTTCATCACCCCCAGCAGTTCCATCGAACTTGGGTGGATAGATTTTCTTCATATCCCTTGTTAATTCTCGGGATATCATCTTCTTGTTTTTGTCCATAGAGTTAGTAGGTGATTTCTCTCTTTCAGCATGATGGGAAGAACTTTCTTCTAACTCCTCTATAGTTACATCTTTTTCTCCCCTATCCTTGGCTTTTTCCTTCTCAAGGTTGGCTAGTCTAGCCAATATTTGGTCTAGCTTAGCTTCCATCTCAGCTGGTGACAATTCCTCTTGTTGATTCGCTCTGGATTTATTTCGATTCCTTTTGTATACTAGAACCATAGATTAAAGAAATTATAACCTGAAATTTTAATTTCAAGTTAGTCTAACTTTTACTTAACTATTAAGTAAACATATAAACAAACACCATTCCATACAAACAAATATTTTCACACAATAATTTGACATTTTGATTGATAGATAAAACTCGTTTTATTTATAGATAGGAGGATTTCTAAAAGAATCCACAAGATTTACATAGAATGACTATTAAGATAGTCAAGGGGTGAATATCCTTCCGATTCACTCTCGGATACATAGCTAAGAGGTGTGTACCCAACAGATTGAGAGAGTTGTAAATCTCTTTCATTAAGTTCTTCCCTAATCTGATCTTTCCTATCCCAAAATGGATAGTAACCCTCGGATTTATTGTCCGATACATATATTCGGGATGCAGTGTCCTTTAAGTGTTCCTCTTCTTTATGGTCCATTTGTTCATGAGACCATTTCTCCATTGGCGGGGTCCTTGCTGTATATCCCTCGGACTCTTTACTTGAAGATATCATAATTACTTCCGCCATTGGGACGACTTTAGGATCCCTAAATATGAAGGCCGGACTGGAACTTTCTTCAGATGGCATATCTCTGGATAGAGACAAGGGTTCAGATTCTTCGGGTGCAACGGAGGGAAGGTAGTTGTACATTGCCTCCAGTTTCATCTTTCTCTTCTCCCCATGGATTCGAGAAAGTGCGTGACTGAAGGTTTCTGTGTCACTCAACCAAACTGCGTTGTCATAGTTGGTTCCTTCAATTGTTTTCACAATTGCCTCCTTTTCCTTCTTGGCCTTTAGGTAGCGTTCGTTTCCGATCACGGACTTTCTCGCCGTTAATCTAACACGTACCATCCTGACACAAGAATTTTTCACAACATTAGGTAATGTTGGAAATGGAAAATTTGGTGAACTCATAGGTTCCAGAGCTAAACCTGGTAGCTCTAATACCACATGTAACGACCCCAAAACCGGGTGAACAAAAATTTTCTACTTTGTCAAATTGTATTTCCTTGTATCTTATTAGTGAAAGTAGAAAATTTTTGTTTACCCGGTTTTGGGGTCGTTACATGTGGTATCAGAGCACCTTTTAATAGACGCAATTGCACAAACACGTATATATACATTTAACTGTAAATTCCAGGCATCAGTAACTTATCAGTTCACATTTCACATTCAAGGTTCTCAGAACAGTAAGTCAGTCAATCAAGGAACACCACTCATAAAGCATAAAGAAGTAATCAGAAACTCCTGAGCCTAAGGATGACTTATCATGACAACTCAATCTGACTCAGTTCCCAAAACCCTCAGTGAAGTGTGTGTATGCTCATATGATCAACTTTACCGGTTAGCCGACCAAGTTCCTCTCCCGAGTGATGTTTCCCCTCCACCTGGAGGAATAGTTCCTGTTCCTGCATCCATGGCACAAAACCACGGCAGTCAATTGCTCACAATATTTTCAGTATATATAAATCAAATATATAAAACAGGACTAATTACTTTCCTCTATGCATTGCTTATCCAAGAGTAACATCAATCAAGAATACAGAATGAGCCAAACATAACACGTAAACAGATTCTCATATTGATAACAAGGTTCAATCACGTTTTATTCATTCAAAACCTTCCTTACAATCAGAATGCTCTAAGCATTACTAGAATAGTAACTATACAAATTCCGGGGTGTAACAGAGTTGAAGCAAAGTCTTCTCATGACAGCATGCAAGAGATCGAAGAAAGTATGGCAACAATGAAGAAAAACTATTTGCACCTTCTTTCAGACCGCGATCACCTTCTCAACCTCGTTGAGGTCTATTCAGATGCCTTGAGCAAGAAGGAAAATGAAGTAGATAAGCTTACTCACGAGCTTATGGTTACAAGTGATTCCTTGAGGAGTACTCAGTTGGCTCTTTAGGATTCTGAGAGTCACATTGATGAGCTCTACTTAGAGTTGAGTTTGGCTAGAGATTCATTATGTATAGCCGAGACTTAATCATCTAGGGAAACCAGGGCACATGTTGTAATGTCCCAATTTTAGCCATACGCTCTTTCGTGTCTGAAAGCCTATTTCTGGAAGCCTGTAGGCCAGTTAGAAGCTGAAATTAGGGTTTCCACTTTTCGATGAGGTTTTGACGGCTTGCATGCGAGATGTTTTGATGCATGTCTGGTGGAGCTTTCTAGGTTTTTGGAGAGCTTCAAGATGTGGTAACACGCATGATGAGATATTGACATGCATTCTTGGTTATTTCCTCGGCAATTTTGGAAACTTACATGTTGGTGTTTTGCAGTTTGGGTTTTGGATTCCTTCTGGGTTTTCAGAGAGCTTCACAGTGATGTGACATGTAATGGAAACAAAGGACTTTTCTAGATTTACTATTTTTAGTAAATCACGACGGCTGCCCAATTTGTGCTCAAAATGAGTTTGGAACAACTTACTATTTTTAGCAATATGCTATTTTTAGTAAGTACTATTTTTGACAGTGCTATTTTTAGTAGCAATTCAATGCAATGGCTATTTCTGGCAAGTCAACTTGAGCAATTGGTCATTCCAACATTCTTGGAGTTATTTTTGGAAGGTCAGAGCTTGAGATAGGTGCTTCCTTTGATGAGGTAAAATATTTTAATAAAGTGAAATTTTTGCTAAGGCATGATGGATGCCTAGCTTGGAGGGATAAGTGTCTTTAATAAAAAAGACAATTTTTTATGATATTTCACTTTATTATTTTGGATGCCTTATTGAGGAGATAAATAAATTTTAAAATGCATTTTGCATTTGATAATATGGGATGCCCAAGATAATGTTTTGTTTGCAATTTAAATAAAGTCATCTTTTCCTTATGTTGAACACCAAGTTAAGGATGGAGATTAAAGGAAATTCAAATGCATATTATTGAAGATGAAATGCAAATGCAAATGCTATTTGGGCGCCCAAATGAGAGGGAAATTGTAAGAGACCTGGTGTCTCTCAACCCCAACTACTGATGAAGAATGCAATTTTTGTTTGATGTTTTGCTGTTTTGTAATGTTTTGGTGGGTTTTTGCGGTTATATGATTTTTTGTTGAATTTAATATAAGCAACCAGCTAGACATAATTCATTGCAACAACAAGAATTCGAGCATAATATTCTTCTAAATAGGCTGCAAATAACTTTTATTGATAATAGAACGTATACAAAGCATAACCCACATTAATACATGCTCAAGAATGTGATTATGAAGCTCTTATAAAATTCTGGAAATTAATTGCAAAAAACTGGAATTAATTTGCAGCAGCTAGAAAACCCTTGCATGGTACAGCCTGTTTGAAATACGTTACTTCTCCTCTTCACAATTGACGAAATGCCTCTCGAAAAGCCTCAATGCAGCAAAGTAAACCCTTGTGTAGATTCCACAAATATGCAAGTACTATAGCGTCTACTGTAGCGTGGGTGCTGTAGCATGGCATTGTAGCATTACTGTAGCGGCACTATTCACAAGTACTGTACCGGTTTACTATTCACGGGTATTGTAGCAATTTACCAAGCTTCTAATCTGCAAGTGTTTATTCCTTGAAACCTTTGAAACCTTGAATAGAACTTCTCAAATATGCACAAATTTGACTTCTGAATAAAGCCAACTTAGGAGCAATTTTCAACTGAATCTCCCACAACCTCAGAATGCTAGACTATGAAGAGTTTTCGTCCTCCAAAGCCTGATAGTGACTGAAATCTGCAAAAACCCTTGTTTCACAAACTCCAAAGTTCTCTGAGAAGAAAAAGACAAATTAGAATAATCAACATCATAATGGTTCGATTTGTCTTTGGTGAAATATATATATTCTCCCAATAGGGTCGACCCTTCTCAAAAAGCAATTAAATGATATTAAATTCGCCTCTTTGACTTAGGCTATTTAATTAATAAATGGCGCCCCCTTTAATGAGTAATAAATACTCACTTAAATGAACATTTCGCCCTTTTTATTATAAAGTCATTTAATACTTTATAATAAGCCATTTAATTAATTAATAACTTTAATATTTCACTTAAAATGACACTATAATATAAAGTCATAATAATAATCATTTAATTATTATTAAATGCTCCATTATTCTCCGTTTGCTCAACAAACTGCCAAACTGGGTCGAAACTGAGATAGTCAACTGAGCCAGGTGCCCTGCCAAAAATAGTAACCCTGATGACCTGACTTACTATAAATAGTAAGTGCCTAAATAACACTATAAGCATCTGCAAAGGTTCAAACCTGAATCAGAAAGTGAAGTATTGTCTCCAACCACCGAGTAACTGCCACAAAGGACCCTTTGTCCATAACTGTCAGCCTACGAGGGTCAAAAAGATATGCTCACTCCTCAACAAACAATAAAAATGAAATTGAATTTGAAGAGGAAAGGCTATAAATAAGAGTGTTGGGCTCTTTGTTTATCATCCATTATGCTGTTGAAATTGTTTCAGGCTTTGGCTTCAAGGAATGCATACCTCCTAGTTCCTTCCTTCTAGTCTTCATGCTTGAGAGATAGTACCTAGCTAGATACGAAACTACTTCTCATTCAGAGATAGCAGATTGAGCATTATTGTTGAAGTTTTGATGATTTTTTTGGTTTTCAAGTTGCTGGTTTAGGTTGTGCTGAAAGTGATTTTTGATCGTAAGTCATTGTGCAAATTTTTTCTAGTTCTGGGTATTGGCACATCCTTCTTCTAGGCTCTGGGCGTGCCTATTCTCTAAGTTACAGATTTTTTGGATGTGTCCTTGATTTTATCTTGTAGGTCGCCCCTCTTGAAGGTTGTATCTTGCCTTTCAATGTCTTGGAATGTGTGCAATAAAATATTGGGAGGTTTTTGCAACTGGTTCTTTGTCTAAACTTGGGCGCCTTCTCCTTAGGCTTCATTTGCATCTTGTTTCAAGTGTTTTGGTGGAGTTTTGAGAGAGTTATGAGCATTTTAGTGAGTTTATGCTTGTTGGTTTGAGTTTGTGTTTTGTTGGTTACTTATATCAGATTGTCAAAAGTTGGGTTTTTGGGCTTGTTTTTCATAGTGGGGAGTCTTATGAAGTTTGGAGAAAACATAATATCATTTGCAGCTTATTGGACAGCTCTAACACTTAATTACTTGTAGATATCTCATCATATTGTAAATCAGTAGTATTGATCAACTTCTTTACTTTCTGCAAATTATTATTATATTCTCACTATTAGTGGAAGAAGGCTAGCTTCGCCGCCTTATTTACTTCTTTGCATAAGCTTTTCATTCCCACCATTGGTGGAAGAGATAGGCCTCACCATCTTTACTTTATGTACTGCTTGTTGATCAAGCAGAAGGGGTCAGCATGCCGCACATACTTTACTTTTCATGTACTTGCATTCATCATCATGTTGATCGATTGAGTCGTCAATCACTCCCGTTGAATAAGTGGTTGAGTTGCAAAGCATTGTAATTTTCAGCTTTCAGTTATTTGCTAACGATCCCTGGCGCCATATGCTCGTAACTCACCCGTCATTTGGATCTTGGTGTACATTCTTGGTGTAGGGTTACATTCTAGTGTTGGTTTATGATTTTGGCTAACATTGACGAGTGCGTTTGTTTAAGTGTTGTTGCAAAAAATTGAGAAAAAATTATAAGGGGGTCATTACACATGTTGAGGATAGTGGTGTGAGTTCTCCTAGCATTCGCATTCAAGATATAGGAGCAGTGCCTTGTGTGTTGGTTAGGCAAGAGGAGTCAGTTGGAGATGGGTGCATTGTTCTTGATCTTGAGAGGTATAAGACTGAGTTGCCGATTGGTTTCAGTCTAGGGGTTGGAGACGGACATGTCAGCAACAGTATTCCAACGCCAGCCCCTTTGGTTTTACCTCCTACTTCATTGATTGATGGCTATCGTCCTTTGCTACTTGGAATTTTGTTAGATGACACTATGAGGGCAGCAACTGTTGGTATGGAGAGGAGAGATTGGGATGGTCACCTTGGAGTTAGAGGATGGAGTGATGATGAGTTCTCATCTTTGGGCACCAGAGATACTTTTTGCTCCATCATGGACTTGATTCACATGATACATGTTGTTGTTTTGATTCATGTCGATAGCTTATCAAACGTTGGTATATGTATCTATACACCTATGATTGGTGTTCTTCACATCCACCGGAGAACTCTAGGTGTGGAATGGATTGAGGATGATACAGACACATCAGTCATGGCTGTAGTTTCAGGCGGCATTGGAGATCTGAGCACCAGGCTGTACTTCGATACTTGGGAGACTGACCTTGGACAGTTTTATCAAAAGAAGATGGTTTCTTCCGAGTCTTGCTCATTGGACTTGGATATTGTTTCAACCTCTTTACAAGCAGTAGATGGCATTCATGATGGTACTCTTCTCACTCTTGAAAGTGAGTCAGGACATTTGCAGATGCTTTGCGGGAGAGGTCTTGATGATGTTGTTGCAAGACCAAGTCATCTTGTTTTGAGTCGTGAATCTTCTCCTAATGATGACAATGTAGGATGGGGTACACTTGATGTAATAGACCCTACTTAGATTGGCAGATAGATGTATAGGAATTTCAACAGTTATGACAAGAACTTATAAGTAGTATCAATCTCAATTCATGTCTAAGATAATCCTTATTAAATCAGGACAACTTTACTCGAAATCCGCCAATATCAAAATAATCAAGGAATCCCAATCATATATGTAATGACCCTCAATTGGGTTAGTTAGAGTTTATCCTAGAAACACAAATATGCTTCATGAAATAAGAATATTGAACTGAAAGGCATTAATTTAAATACAATAAAGATAAGGGTAGCCTTTCTTATTAATCTACTATTTCTTGGAAAATACATATAACCGTGCACTCAATTCGTGATTCTCAAGCAACAGACACTACACACTCCCAAAGTATAATCCTTTAATCCTCGAATTCATAGGCTAGGCAAGAGAGGTTCACACACTAGGATGCGCTTAGAGCACTCCCTTCTCAGCCCAAGAGCAGCTAAACAACCCCCTTGGCCTCCAAGTGCAGACCGCAATCGTCCACTAAAGATGGTCGACTTCGAAGAGACCCTAGTATCTGCTATCCATCATGCGTTTCCATCTCTCCTCCCTAATGAATTGATTAAGAAAGAACAATAATTTGATAGAGGTGGACAGATCTTAATCATTATTTATATATGTATTCCTATTACAATCTCTTCCATCATCGATACTACAGCTATTCAACATGAATCCAGTTCATATTCATGTATAGCAGAACATACCCGACTTGCAACCAGTAGCATGTTTATTTTGTATGGAATTACAGGCCCGAATTGATTTCTCTTTTTCCGATCTAGAATTGAAGATGTTCGCTATAATGTCCCCTTCTCAGCTGTGACTGTTTCAGTTGACCGTTGGCCTATTCCGGAGACCCGTAGGCTACGCGGATGGTGAAATTAGGGTTTCCTAGTTTTGAGGAGGTTGTTGCTTGAGGTTCGGGATTCTGTTTGCGGATTCTTTCTAGGTTTTCAGAGAGCTTCGCAGTGATGTGTTCAGTTTGGCATTTCGGGCAACTTCGCGAATTTACTATTTTTAGTAAATTCTATTTTTGGCAGTGGACAGTTTGGGTTCAGTTCAGTTGGTCCTCTTCTTCAGTTGGTTCAACTGGCACTTCAATTCTTGGCTTTGGGATCTGTTGTCTACTACACCGTTATGCTGTTGAATTGTCTTCAGGCACTCGCTTCGAGGAAAGCATTCCTCCTAGCATGGGCTCATCTTCTTGCTTGAAAGATAGCAACTAGTTGAGAGGTTAGCTTGTAATAGGTTTGAATTGCATTTCCAATTGAGTCATTGCATTTTGGGAGTTCTAGTTTACATTTTCTGTCATATTTTGATGTTGCTGAATGTCATTGAGGAATGTAAGATTTGCTCATAGCTCATGAAATAAAAATGCTATCATTCTGGGTATTGAATCTATCAATCTGTTTATGAGGGGCGACCATTCTTGCCAATTTCCAGATTTTATTTGTGTCTCTTTGATTTTATAGAGGAAATTCGCCCTTGCAGCTGGGCCGTACCATCTTGAAGTACATTGAAGTTTGTGCAAAAATAAATAAGGCTTGTTTTGGGTGGTTTAGGGATTGCATCTTGGGCGCCTATATCAGTATAGTAATCTGCATTTGATTTCTCGTCAATAGGATGTGTTTAGAGTGAGTTATGTGCATTTTCGTGAGTGATTATGTTGCTGTTCTACATTAAATCTGTCAAATCAGTCATACCAGATTTAAGGAAGTTCATTAGTTGTGCGAGGGGTTGATATTCAAAGAGTTTGTGATTGTAGAAGAGGGATCTTATCTTGTTATAGCTTTGGAAGTTCTTATTCTTATGATATTTGGCAAGCTCTCTAATTTGCTGTAAGCTGAACAGTAGTACTGTCAGCAATTCATTCCCTTCATTTTGAATTTACATGTAATCCCCACTGAATAAGTGGAAGAGGTTGGCTTGCCGCCTATTTGCTTTCAGTTGAGTAGTTTAGGGACCCTCTGACCATATGCTCCCCATCCATCGGCGCCATTCTTGGTTAGGGTTACATTCTCTCATCATGCATTGATCCTCTGACCATATGCTCGCCATCACTCGGCGCCATTCTTGGTTAGAGTTCCTTCAGTTTGCATTGCATTGATCCTCTGACCATATGCTCGCCATCACTCGGCGCCATTCTTGGTTAGAGTTCCTTCAGTTTGCATTGCATAGATCCTCTGACCAATGCTCACACCTTGCCCACATCAGGATCCTGGTGTACATTCTAGTTAGAGTTACTTTCCGCAACGCTTTGGTTTGTGCTAACCTTAACGGGTGCGTGTTGCATTGTAATCAATTGTGAAAAATCAAAAAAAAATTGGTCCGGTTCATTCCATTCGCATCCCGTGCCTCTCCACCACACACGCCCTTCATCAATGCACAAAGGTGTATTTACCTATACGAAGGGTTATGACCCAACTAGGAAACCCCTTCCTTCACAAAAAGAGACATGTCTTTTCCAGAAGATCAGGCTTTGATCCTAGGGGCACGGCCTAGAAAAGACGATTCAAAAAGTTAAAAATAAAACAATTCATTTATTTATAATAATATATTATCATTTGCAAATGCTAAACGATTAGCTAATATAAATGTTCTTAATCGGACCAGATTAAATAAATGTTTATTAATTATTTATGTCTAATGTAATGAGATATTTGTTTATTTTTACCTAGAATAATTATATATTATTAAATAAAGAAATATAGATAGTTGATAACAATATTCTATTATAAAATTGTGATTACATGAAGAGAAAAAGAGGGTCATGATAGTCCTCCCTTCCTAAGTTTGCTTATCCTCAAGCAATTTTAGGTTTGGATGATCCATGATCCCAGGCCTTCGCAAGTAGCGTCTTCAGTAGGTAGACCCTTCCACTTGATTAAGTACTCTTGAATAGTTATGTTTCTTAAACTTCTTTTGTGCATATCCAGGATGAGTTCTGGTTCCAAAATTAACTTCCCTTCATTATCTAGTGGGGTTAATTCTACACTTGGAACATGTTGCCCCAAAACTTTCTTGAGACGAGATACATGAAACACATTATGGATTTTGCTTTGTGTGGGCAGCTCCAATTCTTAGGCTACTTCTCCTATCCTCCTCAAGATCTTGTAAGGTCCATAAAATCGGGACTTTAGGTTTTCGGCCCCACTGACTTTGATAGAAGACTGTTTGTATGGTTGTAGTCTCAAAAAGACCAAGTCCCCAACTTCGAATGTTCGTTTGATTCTTTTCTTATCGACATACATTTTCTATTGATTTTGGGCCTGTTGCAAGCTGTCCTTGAGTGAGCTCATGATATCCGCATTTTTCTGCACAAAATCTTTAGCCCCGAGTACGCAACGATCTGCTCGAATCAGATCCCCAAAGGATGTAGCCTCATATCAATACAATGCCTGAAAAGGACTCATGCCAATAGACATGTGATGACTAGTGGTATAACAATATTCTCCTAAGTGCAACCATCTGATCCACCCATTTTGTTGTCTTGTGACATAATTCCTCCAATAACCTTCCAACCATTTGCTGACAATTTTCATTTGTCCATTTGTTTGCGGGTGATAACTGGTGCTTGGGGTTAATTCTTTCCAGCCAATCTAAATAACTCTTTCCATAATAAGCTGAGGAAACAGCTATCTCTATCACTCACAATATTTGGGTAGACCATGCAATCTAAAAACTTCCTTGAAGAACATGTCAGCCACCTGAGGAGCCTTCAAATCTGATGACAGCCATAAAATGCGCATATTTGGTTAAACGATCCACCACCACGAAAATGCAGTGTTTGTTTTGGACCTTCGGTAGGCCAATTATAAAGTCCATGGAAACACTTTCCCACTTTTGGTTGGGAATTGGTAAGGGTTGAAGCAGTCATGTTGGGAATACGTGTTCTCCTTTATTCCTTTGGCATACCATACATTCTCTAGTATACCTTAATACATCCTTCTTTAATCCCTTCCATGAAAATCTTTCTCTAACTTGCTTGTACATTTTATAGAAACCCTGATGTCCCACCAAAGGATTATCATGGTAATCCTTCAAGATTGTTGGCTTTACTTTCGATCCTGGGGTAAGATATATCCCGTCTTTGTAAAGAATAAGTTCATTAATCACTTTGTAATTTTCATCTTGAACTTTCCCTTCTAGAATACTCCTAGAAAAACTGTCTTTAGCGTATTATGCTATTATAGCTACCTTCCATTCTGAAGATACAACAGTTAAGGAGCCCAAGTGGGGTCTTCGAGAGAGAGCGTTTGCTACAACATTATTCTTTACTTTCATATATTCAATATCAAAATTGTATGCTTGTACCTTACTTACCCACTTTTGTTGTCTATTGTTTAGATCCTTTTGGTTAAGGAAGAATCTTAAACTGTTGTGATTTGTTTTTATGGTAAATCCCACAAATAAGGTATTGCCTAAATTTTTCCAAGGCATCCATGATTGCCAACATTTATTTATCATAAACAGAATAGGCTCTTTCTGACTCTTTAAGCTTCCTGCTTTCAAAGGCTATGGGATGCATGTTTTGCATTAGTACTGCACCAATGCCCTCCCTTGAAGCATCACAACAAAGTTCAAAGGGTGAAGAAAAATCCGGTATTGCTAAAATTGGGCATGAAGTCATGACTTCCTTGAGTTTCTCGAAGGTTGTTTGGGCTTCATCCAACCATGTAAAAGCTCCTTTCTTAGTCAAGTCCATTAAGGGAGAAGTGAGTTTTGAAAATCCCTTCACAAATCTTCGATAGTAGCTACAAAGTCCTAAAAAACCCTAAGGTGTGTAAGGGTTCTAGGTTTTGGCCAACTCTTTATAGCCTCTATTTTTTCTTCATCAACTCTTACTCCTTGTGCGCTAATCTCATGGCCAAGATACAAAATTTCTTCCATCCCAAATTCACACTTAGACATTTTAGCAAATAGAGAATGTTGTTCAAGTATCCCCAATACTTCATCTATGTTCCTTAAATGTTCTTCCCTTGTTTTATTGTAGATTAGGATATCATCAAAGAATACAAGTAGGGATTTTCTCAATTGTCCCCTAAAAATATGATTCATACAAGACTGGAAAGTGGCTAGGGCATTAGTGAGGCCAAAGAGAAGGACCAAAAACTCACAAGACCCATAATGGCATCTAAAAGCTGTTTTGTGAACATTTTATGCCCTTACCCTTATTTGATGGTATCATGAACGAAGATCTATTTTTGAAAAGTATACTGCACCATGAAGTTCATGTATCAACTCATCAACCCTAGGGATAGGATACCGATTCTTGATGGTTTTTTTGTTGAGAGCTCGATAATCGATGCACATTCTCATTGTGCCATATTTCTTCTTTACGAGGACAACTGATGAAGCAAAAGGGTTGGAGCTAGGCTGGATGTGCCCCATTTCCAGTAATTCTTTTACGGCTTTTTCAATTTCTTCCTTATATCCCCTTGGATGTCGATAAGGTGGGGTAATCATGGGTTTTGCTCCTTGCTCCAGTTCTATCGTATGTTCAAACCCGCTCTTCGGAGGTAATCTGCGAGGAATGTCTTTGAACACCTTTTTGTGCCTTTTTAGGATGGGCTTAATATCAATGTGAATGGTCTTCCCTTGTGGAGTAGACTTATCAAGGACCATACACTGTGTTGCCCATTCGCCCTGCCCTTTTCTAGACATAATACAAAATTGAACTTTCTTGTTAGGGTTATGGTCAAGTAGTCATCAAAACAATTATCTCTTACTAAAATTGATATTAATCTTACCTAACAATTTTTTGCATTTTCTTGGATGAAACTATCCTGGGAGAGCCATCAGCTAGTCCTTTGAGGACTTTTTCCCCATTGTTTGAAAAACATAGCTCCAGCTTTGGAAGATCAAGGTAGAATCGCCCCAAGGAGTGTATCCATGGGGTACCTAGAATCACGTTTGAATCTCCTAGGCTAACTACATAGAAATCTTCCTTAATAGGATGTTTTCCTAAGGTTATGTCCAATTGAGGAATCTTTTGATTGCATGAGGAAGTGGAACAGTCAGCTAAGGCTACTTGAAAACCCTTAAAATTTTGGGTTTCAAGTTTCAATCCCAATGCTAGGTTTTTGTCAATTAAATTGTGGGTTGCCCCACTACCCATAAGAGCAATTACCCTTCACTCCTTGATTATACTTTTTATCTGGAAGGGGTGATGTTTTGAGGCCCTAGAGATAGCTGCAAGGGTTCCTTGTTCTTTGCCATTCAATCTCATCTTCTTGTTAGCTCTTTCTTGTTCTTCTTCTTTTGTGATTGCTCCTTCTTGGTTTTCCAATTCTTCATCATCAGATAGGGCTCCCATGTTGTGGGCTTAACTTCTTTTTCCGCATATATGTCTCGGTTGCCATTTTTCTTTACACTTAAAACATAGGTTTTTCTTTTTTAGGCGTTCTCTTTCATCCTTAGATTCATCTTTACTACATATATGACATGGTTCCCACTTTTATTGCAAGAGAAACATAGGTTTTTCCTATGTAGTTCCTCTTTTTTGTCTTTTGAAAGGTTCTTCTTATGCCAATCTTTCTTGTTAGAAAATGGATTTGGCGATTTTTCATGAGTAGATGTATCATCAAGTGTGAGTGCTTTATCAATGGCATCATCCAGAGAGGTGGGGTTTAGGGCACTCACTAATCTTCTAATGGAATCTCTTAATCCTTCAACAAAAAGGTAGGTGAGGTGGTCTTCACCAATCCCTTTAACCCTTACTGAAATGTTTTGGAATTCAGAAATATAGTCTTCAACTGACCCTTGTTGTCTTAAGAGGGTTAATTTTTTGAAGTCCTTTTGAGGGTGTCTCTTGTCGAATATTTTAATAAGTCTTTGTGTGAGCTCCTCATATAATATTTTATTATCATGCCCTTGTGTGAGGGTGACATTGAGCCACCATTCATGTGCCAAACCCTCAAGGTGTAAGACGACAAATTGTACAGCATCCTCTTCACTCATGGGACCAAGATTTAAATAGGTATTTAGTTTTTGTATCCAAGAATAAGCTGAGATTTTGCCCGACCCATCAAAATTTGGCAAGGTTAATTTGTTAACCTTTTGTTTAAGATCCTTACTTGGTTGTCTACCTTCTCTTTGGGGTGTCTCAGGTTTCTTGGCTTCTAAGAAATCCCTAAAAGATATGATTTCCCTTATGTCAAGGTCTAGTCTTGTATAAGCTGCAACTGTATCTTCAGCATTTCTTATAGGAAGGTTATTTTCTCCTTCCATTAGAGTTTCTTCCCTAGGTAGGAAATTTGGCCTTTGAATCCTAGTGTTTGAGGAAGCATTATTATTATTATTTTCAGAGTGGTTTCAATTTGTATCTCTACCACTTGACCCATTATTTTTTAGGGTGTTCATGGTGACATTCATATTTTGTAAAGCTTGAAGTAAGGCTTGACTTGTTCTTTCATTTTGCTCTATTAGTTCTTGGGTTTTCTTCTCATTGTTTTCCATGAATGTCTTAAGTTCATTCCCCAATTGTTCACCCATAATGTCAATAGACCCACATCTCCTATAGTAAGTCTGCATACACAATTTTTCACAAGGTTGCAAGAAAGTGGCTCTGATACCAATTGTAATAGACCCTACTTAGATTGGCAGATAGATGTATAGGAATTTCAGCAATTATGACAATAACATATTAGTATCAATCTCAGTTCATGTATGAGATATTCCTTATTTAATCAGGACAACTTTACTCAAAATCTGCCAATATTTGAATAATCAAGAAATCCCAATCATATATGTAATGACCCTCAATTGGGTTACTTAGAGTTTATCCTAGAAACACAAATATGCTTCATAAAATAAGAATACTTAATTGAAAGACATTAATTTAAATACAATAAAGATCAAGGTAGCCTTTCTTATTAATCTACCGTTTCTTGCTCCGCAGATGCCAAATTTGCTGAATGAAGGCACCTCAACCACTGTAGACCCTACCTTAATGACAAATGGAAAGAAACTGAACATAGAACTCTGGTGAAGCTCAAATTGACTTTTGAATTGAAGCCATCCCTGTAGCAAAGATTCGGTTGGTCTTTCACAACCTCAAGTCTGCAAAACATTGAAGATCTCTCGTTTCTCCAATGGAAGATATTCATTGTAACCCTTGTTTCAGACAAATGCACAGACAAGATTAAAGTAGCAATTTCAAATAATCATCATTTTTTTTATGAGGTTGAATTGCCCCTTTTGCCTTATCTCCCCAAAAAGGCACGAGTATCAAGAAAGTATGACTTGGCTCTCAAATAAAATACATTAAAATGTATTTAATAACTTTATAATAGTTAAGCAATTAAATAATTGTCTTTTCCAAGTTGAGCACACTTTATACTTAAGTGATTTAATTTTAAATCACTTTATGATATATTTAAGTGATATAATATTCATTAAGTCAATTTGACTTTATAATAAAGCGTTAAGTTAAATAATTAACTTAAATCACTTAAATATCCATAACTCTCTCCAAACTTCATATATCTTCATGCTGTCAGAAGTTGGCGAACACTTAACCATAAATGCCTGTACTGAAACCAATACTGGAGTGAAGAAATGGGCATGACAATACCCCCTAAAATGGCTACTGACCCTCTAACCAGATCCTGTTAGCCTACGAGAGCCTGACTAATAGGCTAACCACCATCAAACAAGATCACGCAGAAAAGGGGGACATTACATAATTGAAATCGATAAATATTTTGCACTTAAGGATCAAACATCTACAACAGAAATTCAGACATAATACTTCATATTTTATTCAAAATTAACTTGACATCAAGTTCATTATTTCAAGTTCAAAATTAAGTTAATAATCTGATAAGATTTAATCTAAATTTTAACATTATTCCAATAAATTAATATCAAAGCGATGAGTTTATATTTAATTGATATAATAAAGTGACTAAATAAAATAATAAATCATAAAACCACTTAAAAGAATAAAATAATATTTTACTCTAGAAGCTTCTTGGAGGTGAATGAGAATTCTTTATAATGAGTTCATTGTAATCCATTTGGATCATGTCTGGGATTATTTATATTTCTCATACCTGCGTGGTAAAAGTTGAGGCTTGCATTGCTTAAGGGTTTGAAGACTCTAGAGTACCAGGTTCGGTTGTGAAAGATCAACCCTAGCTGGAGTTGTTGAGAAATCCATCTAATGTTTCTATAGTTGCTTAATTGGAAAGATTTGTCAGGTGCAATAGCCGTTGTATTATTTCCCTAGCTGATTGAATGCAGTAGCTGTTGTATTATTGCACTTTGGAATATTGAGTTGATGCAATTGCTGGTTTAAAATTGCATTTTTTGAAGGGTTTGAATTCTTGCAACAGCTAGGGTATTGTTGCATTTGAATGTGAGAAAGGTGTTACAACAGCTGGTTTATTGTGGCAAACCCATTTGAGGTGAAGGTTTCAATTTTGGCAAATTTATCGATCTTAAGACCAAATTTGCAAAACAAGAAAATATTCCATTCTGGGAATATATTTTCAGTCATTTGGGCATAACGGTTTTATTATTGCAGTTTGCAAAGGTTTCTGGATGATATTTTTATTCATAATATTATTCGAGAGTTTTGAGTTTACAGATAAATATTAAATAGTCGATCTAGTTGTCTACCTATTGGATCAAAATTATTTGAGAGATTATTCAATTGTTGAAATCTTCAAATGCTGGAATAAGACAAATCGTAGGCTTGGATATTAGCAGATAAGACAAAAGGAGCTCATTGTCGGGTGTAAAGGCAGTTCTCATAGATTTTGAGGTGGTCAAGAGCTACTAGAATAATTTCGGGTCTTCAAAGAGGTTCAACGCCACTTGGAACAAGATAAAATTTGAAGCCATCAGATTTCTCTTTGGATAAAGACAAAATAGGAAGAAGACGGCATAGCAGCGGGACGTTTATATTATATTGCTTGAATAAGACAAAGATATTAGTGGACTGGAGAAATCGAGTTACTTTGGAGTATCGCCACCAATAAGCATATGCAATATGACGATGTTGGCACTATTGTGAATGACAAAATATTAGTGGCGCATACTGTTTTGTTAACATCAAATGTTTGGCCCGATAAAGAGGGAAAGAAAACGTCTTTATCTATAGATGTGGACTTGCAAGGAGAAGCCGCTTGAACTAAGAAATAGAAGAGCTCGATTGATATCTTGCCATTGCTGCAAACTAGGTTCCTATTTTATTGAATAGAATAGTGTTGTAATTGCATGATTATCATTGTTGTAACTATTGATGATTCAGCGTCTGGATGAATCACTTCCAGACACAATGTATGAAAGACAAATATAGCCTTTGGCTATTTCAATTTGTCTTAAGTCGATTCATTTAATATTGAGGAGGCGCCTCAATCATGATACTTTATTTATATGATTAATAATAATTAATTATTAATGGGGCCGACCTTGAGAATATCGTCATTTAATGAAGAGACGCGATTTAATTAAAGGCCGACTATATTATGAAAATATGTGTCTTTCTTATTGAGGCCGACTTCATTTGTGAAGAGGTGCGAACCCTATTGTAATCGTGTATATATTCAAGTTCACATTCATTCATTTGATCATCAAGTTCATTCATCATAATTCGCATTCCTAGAGGAGTTCGCTCTTGAGCAGCAGACCTTCAAGTTGCAGCAGCAGAACATCATTCTGTAGCAGCAAGGCGATTTCAAGGAGAAGCATATTCATTTGTATCTTACATCTAAGAGAGGTGCCATTATTCATTGTATCAAATCGGCATTGTATTGTGCCTGAGTTGTAAGCAGATTTCTGCTCTTATTCAATCAATATATAAGAGATATATTGGCTGGGTTTTTCTCCCCTCGAGTTAGGAGGGTTTTCCTAGGGTATCGTGTGGCGTTCATTGTCTCATGTGTTTCATTTTCTGATTACTTTCTGGTTGATTTATCTGATCATGAAAAACTAACAGTAACTACAGCCTTGTAATTGTATATTCAAGATCATATCGGAATTGCATTGTACCTGTATAAGGACGATTTGTGTAGGAGTCAATTGGCAAATTTGCATTGAGTTGTACAAGATCATTGGTAATACATTTTGAAAGAGTTATTGGAGCTGCTTTTGAAGTGTTCGATATAAAGACATTAGCTGTAATTGCAATAGTTCAGTTAGAGGAAATTCTGAAGTTGTTTGCCAAGTGTTTGTAGAAATGCTTATTTGCTGTAGGTGTCATTTGCACTCACTTTCAGTCATCTATCATCATTGCAAAGCTAAAAAGAGTATCACATTACATCCTAAATTCATCTCAGATATTTGCACATGTTCATTTGAGTTCATTGAATGCATATGATAATTATTTACATCCAAAAATACAAATCAAATCAGTCAAACAGCAAGTTCAGACTTTGTAAGACAAGTGCTAGACTTTGTAAGACAAGTGTTTGACAAAATGTCCGAGTGCTGAAAGAAGAAAAATAAGTCAGATTTTGCTAGGGACATTACACCCAACTTAATATTATCTAACATAGAGGCCAGATAGTTCATCAAGTATACTAGCAAGGATAACCACCAAATGGGAAAGAAGACCACACTATTAATTTCATTTTTTTCTTTTTTTTCAATTGCACTTACATTCTCTTTTCACAAGATAACATGGGCAATAGTAATAAACATGAAATAAAAGAGCAACCACATAACCCATTCGAGTACCTTTACACCATCCTGAAAATTATGCAAAGGACTCTTTCAATTCCAAAAAAAGTTTCTCCAATTTGTGATAGCCCTAAACAAGAACAAAGGAAAACCTTTAAGCAGTTATGTGTAGTTGTGTTCTATTTGTAAGTCAAATTTTAGGAGCTAAACCAAGGTAGATTCTCATCTCTTGGAAAAAAACAGAATAAGGCATTAAAGTTTGTCCATATATAAAAGAAAATGATAAGGTTGAGGTTAATCAATTACATATGGAAGTGAAAGTAAGGTCTAAGGGTGTGACAATGCTAGTACAATCTGCACAATCAACTATGCCTTAGTCATCCATGACTGCTAGTGGTAGTGGTAATGTTTCCACAAGAGGAAAGAGAAAAAAACTAGTGGTAGCCAGAGGTCAGGAACAGCTATAAGTAAATTCAATATGCAAACACACGATGTAGCAAAGATGCGATGCATTCTCCTTAAAACAAATGCTCAAATATGTAACTTCTATTGGTCCCTCATTTGGCCTCGTGAGAAGAAAAGATACGAACTACTCTCCTTGATAAAAAAACATTTTAAGGTGATTTGATGGAGGACACAAGACAAGAAATTGTTTTATTGTCATGGATAGGTGAATAGATATTAGACATCAACCACTCATCAATATTGCAATCATGTGTACCTAACTCATATATTTATAAAGTTGTTGATTGATCAAAGAAATGCAAAGGATGCGAACTTCCAATTTCACATTCTAAAAGATGTCATAGATGTTACATCCCAAGTTGTGAGGTTACTTTTTACTACTACTATACAGGATAAATATGAATATAATGTGAAATCTGGAGATGCTTTGTAATATCCCTTGCTGATATAGATGTGAAGAATGAAGTTTTATACCCAAGGAATATTGTCAAACAATTCAAAATGCAAAGCCTGATCTTGCTGGTACAGAATTTCAGTCTGATTGTATGCTTAAGAAGTAATGATAAAATGCTTGAAATGCTTATGAATCATCCCTACAATGACTAAACTATGTTCTGAATGCAAATATCACTCTTTTTCCCTCTTTTACAATGCACATGAATGGTTTCTATATGCAAACTAACCACGTGCAGCCAAGTGACATTTTGTCATACAGTTGGCTTGTATACTAATTGACTAATCACAGTGACATACACTTGCTCATTCACAAAAATATGAAACCAGCAATTTATATATCTCCTATTGCAATATAGTTATCTAATACAATGCCCAAATTAAAGCCAAGACTCTTGGCAAATTACAATCGATTTCCCCAATCTGTGATAATGCTGGTAATTGAAAAATGCAACCTACAGCAGTGATGCAACTAATTGATATGCAAGAATATATGTCGAATAAAATAAAAGAACCTGGCTATCAGCAACGCCTTTGGAAGAGAATGAAGTAGCAACCATTAACAAAACCAAATGATCTTCCTCAAGCCAAAATCGATAGCTCTTATCTGCCGCCCCTGTTCTGAGTATATCTGATAATATAAAATAATGTGCAGCTCCTTAGAATTCTATTATGCACTAGAAATCATCTACAGACCTTCATATGCTGAGCGCTCTATCCAGGGAATTAAATCGATGGAATTTAGAGCCTCCAAGATGAAAATTGCGGAATCCATGAAAGGATCGACAGCAATTTTGTATCAGAACTGATGGTAATCAATAGATGATGCAAGACGACCTTCCTAATGCTCAAATGATGAAGATACAATGCTTCCAAGATATCTCAAGCAACTCCAAATCGAATCATGCAAACTGTGGTATTTTATGCAGACTAATGATGACTATGTTGGCGTTTCAAATCGCACTTCTAAAATGCGTTCTGGAAACGGACAGCTATGTGTAGTAAACTGCTCTTCGAATTAGGAGGGGAAGCTCCCTCTTTTGCTGAGTTGCATAAAGAAAAGTAATCTAAACTTAACTACGCCTATCTTTTTGGTTCAGTTGCAAGAACACAAAGTTATAGAACACTAGATGTTGCGGCTGAGGTTTTCCCTTTAATGAAACTAGACAGCTACAACTTAACCTACGCTTAAAACGTTTCTACCCTCTCAAGTAAACGCAGAGCAAGAGAGTTTAGAAATGGACGAGTTTGATTTCTAACAAAGATACTTAAACAAACTATTCTTCAACATACATTTTAAGGCAAGTTGAAAAGGAGATCATAAAAGTATTACGGAAATACGAGACTTTTATTTCAAGGCAGACAAAGCACGCTCAAGATTTTATTTACTTATACTTCTAACACACAACAAATAGACGGAAATTTGAGATATTTATATCAGGGTAGACAAAGTACGCTCAAGATTTTATTTACTCAAGTTTCTAGAACAAGGATTACAACTTCGGGACAGCAAGTTGTAGCAACACGCTTGCAACATGCGATCAACCTAATTATAATCAACACAACACATGCACTAAACAAGTATTTGCAGCTAAAGAGGCATGCAAACTTGCTCTTTACACAAAGTGAACAATACTGAATAACAAAGAGAAGGTACTAAAGACACTTATGTCTTGTTATCACAAGCACGGTTCCTTATTGAAAACCTCTGCTTGACGCTTGAACGTCTGATTCTAACACCTAGCAACTAACTGACCTCCATTGATGACCTTGGATCTCCGAAAGAACTTCTGCAAAAAAAAGAACAGACCCAGTAGGGTAAAACTGATCTTTTTGTGATTCCGACTGCACCAACCTGATGAGGAAGTATTTTAAGCCAATCAAAGTCAGTCTTAACCCTAACGGCCAAACTTTTTATTTTAGAAAACTGCTAAAAATAGAAATTTTCCTAAAATTTAGGGATGAAAAACTGAAATCTGGGTATTATAGGTTTGATCTTTTTGAACTGACCCAAATTGTCAGATTTTGAAAAATTTCAAGGTTTTCACCCCCATGCAAGACATGCAAATCCCAATTTTGACCTTTTTGATAGATTTAACAATATTTTGACTCATTTCTTCAAAATGCCTAAGTGTAGTAAAATTTTTAATTTTGGGGTACAACAGACTAAAGTAATATATCAGAATTTTGGAAATGACTGAATGCTGCAGTTCAATCCCTAATATAGCCAGAAGTTGAAGACTTTGATCACCAAAATGTCTCCAATAATGCTCCAATCGAACTTAGGCAAAAAGCCTCAATAAGCTGATATGAAACTCTATCTCCAAATTTGGCCAAAGGCCATAAAATTTGCAATGAAGCACAAATGGAAGACTGAATTATCTTCCTCTCAGTCGCAACCCTTCGGAGGAATATTCCACCACCTCAGTTATGCCAATCAAAGAGAGCTTCTGGTCTCAATGATCGAGTGAAGAAACTGCAGAAACTCTAGGCTCCACAATGAAATCAATCAAAGCAATATTCAACAACTAGATGATGAGACAATGGCTGGCCTCTCCTATTTATTCTTTCCTTGGGAGAGCTCACACACTTGTCTCGCCAATGTGGGATAAAAGATATATTTGATATTTCCCCCTTTAGTTTTATTTTAGTGACTTTATGATATAATATTTTATTTGAAGTCACTTTATTAAATTAATTAAATATAAAGTTACTTTATAATATTTATTTATTTAATAACTTTACAAATAATTAATTTAATACCACTTTTTAATTTAATTAAAATAATCAATTAATCATCCTCATGATAAATCTTTATTTTTGGACAACTTAATTAATTAATTTAATTTAATTACTCTACCTCCAAAATGGGGACATTATAATCCGCCCCTCCTGAAATTGCTTGACCTCGAGCAATTCAATCACTCCATCTGGATCCCACAAACAGAACTGCATAATGTCCTTGTCATCGTCAAATAGCCCCTACAACAATGGAACATCTAAATGAACCTACTGAATCAACTCCACTATGCCTTCAGGTGTCACTGAAGTGTGAATCTCAAATGGAAGCAACTCAAAAGGCTGATCATATTTGCTCCCAAACTCTGCACACGATATGCTGTCGTACAAAATATCCATCACATGTATCGATGAACTGTGCCTCTAAAATAAGTCATGTAAATGAGGATCAAAAGTAAAGTTGTACGCACTCCTCACCATGTACACCTCTGAAATCTCCTTTGTGAGCCCTATTTGCAATCCTAATGCACTAGAAGGATCACAATAGCTATCATCAATACTCATCTCAGATCTGGAATCAAGAGAGTGCTTATTGTTTGTTGGCGTTTCAATTAGCACCTCTGGAGTGCTTATTGGAAACAAACAGCTATTGCAAGTGTGTTAGTACATGCTCTTCGGATTATAGAGAGGAAGATCTATCTATGCTGATTATTCTATGTAAAAAAGGTGTACTAAGGTTCCTATCTTTTTTACTTAGCGGTAGGACACAAGGGTGCATAAACACAATGCGTCGTAGCTAAGCTTTTCTTTGGTTTCCGTAGATCTTAACTACGACTAACTAGCTTCTAGACTATCCTACCTTCTCAAGATAAAAAGAGCATGAGGGCGTAGGAGCGAAATGGATGGGTTGGATCACTTGAATCCACCGTCTCTATAGAATATGGTCAAGGTTTGAATTCTCGGATATATTCCAAGATAAGGTTTGACGCAAGTAAACACTCGTTACAGTAAACTAGATCTGAGACTTGCCAAGGAGGAGGAACCCCTATCCGAGGTATAGGCTTGCTCACTGGAAACAACAAAGTATGATGATTCGGCTAACAAGATTTCCGAGGAGGTTACGACACCTGTCCAAAGTGTAGGTTGAAAGACAACTCATTAAACAACATCAAACAATAGTATCTGATAACAAAATATCCAAGGAGGAGGAACCCTTGTCCGAGGAGGAGATTGAAACAATACACTATTTGAAAACAAGACTTTGAAAGAACTCAAATATATAGATCAAGCAAGCATGTGCCATCTGATTTACTTCTTCAAGCTTCTTCAAAGAATTACAAAAGTCGAGATAGCAAAGGCACAAAATCATGCACAATTACGACCAACCAACAAACTCTCATCCAAGAGTGAACAGATACAAACAAGCTAACTCTGGCAACAATGGCGCAGCAATTTTACCTAGTAAATAAAGGTTAAACAAATAATGAGCCTAAGGCTCCTATTTATAGAAACTCAAACGAGTAGGCAACCCTAAAATCTCCTTGAGTTAACAAACAATTCTTGCCAATCAGCAAGATTTATTCCTATGTCTAAAAATAGGTGAGCAAGCAGTTAATTGGAAACCTACTTCAGTTAACTGAAACTAAACAAAAGTCAAACTAGGAGTCTACCTTAGTTGACTGACACCTAACTAAAGTGAACTAAAATTACATATGTGTCTCCAAAATAGACATCCACCTTTAAAGGAGATCTGAGATTCACAAATCGTGGGAGTCAATTAGACATTCTAGATCAGTGGGATCTGACATAGATAATCTGTGGAGATCTACAGTCAACTTGGAAAGGGGCATCAAGTTGACTTCAATCGTATCTATTGCTATTCTGGAGGGTAGGATGTCCTTCTTTGGTGCTTTACACCTCTTCACCACTGGTCAACAAAGTCTCAATCCAGTCGTTGACCTCTTCGGCCTCCGGGCAATTAATGCTTCTCAAGATGACTACGTGGCATCTCAACATCTCTTCGCCTATCACAAGCTGTTGTTGATAGTTTATGCATTGGGCAGTTGCTTCATCCAACTAGATAGACATGGCTGCAATTTTGGCTAACTTGCAACCATTAGGATCTTTAAGGAACGAACCAAAGATGATGTCTTGAAACTATATTTGTACCATTCCCAGCTCAATGTATTCTCCTCCCTCACACTGATATTCTACTTAAGGGAAGGATATTACCAACGTTCTTGCGAAGTTGATAATATTAGTGACAAAGTGTCTATAGTCAATCAGCTCCACTGAATTGGCATCGTAGGCTTTCACCTTGTATGCCAATTGTTCTTTCCAATCAAAAAGATGGCATTTGTTCTCAGTGGTTGTAACTAATTGATATGCTAGTTGTAGATCAGCAACTGTCGCTTCCTCTCCCGGCCTCCCTTCTGTTGCCTTCAAGTCTGATTGTTGGATCTCTGCTTGAAGTCCATGAGCTCTGTCTCTCAGCTGGTATGCTTCTGCCAATACACATCGTCCTTTGACAACAAACTCATCCACTTGACGTCTCAAGTGTTTTCCATATGTGATCAGCTGATGATGGTTTCTCTCAGCTGGGAGATCTAGCAACTCTTGAGGCAAGGCCGAGGAGTTGGGACTATTATGCATTAAGCTAGAAAAGTACATTCTTAATTGTCGGTTTTCAACCTTCAAGGCTGCTTTGTCTTGTCCATCCTTCGTCATCCTTTCTTTGACGCTTGCTGAGGAAATTCCGAGAAGGTCTACCTCCACCTGACGAGTGGTCTTTCCAAGGTTCACCTTTGATAGTGTGAAATCCTCAACCTTCACATTATGTATGTCTTTATCTTCAGGTGGGGCAGCAGTCTCTATGACAACCTTGTTCTTTGCATTCCTCTCTACATGTGTTTGCTTCTTCAACTTCTTAGTCGGCATGTCTTGAGGAACATGGTCGAACTCTGTGAAGTCAAGTTGATAAGGTCTTTCTCTCTTCCTTCCAAGTAAGCTTTCAAGCCAGATAGAATCTCGGCTAGCTTCGCTGGAAGGAGGAACATAGGCCCCCTGAATGATGGAAGAACGAGATTGTGTCGTGGCGATGCCTCGTGGTGGCGAGTCCAAGTCAATGGGAATTTGCAACCTCTATAACAGTGGTGGAGTTGGCGGCTCTGTTTCTATCACAAGCACCGTTTCTGCTACAACTGCTTCTACAATGGGTTCCATCTCTATAGTGATTATTTCAAGCACTGGCTCTGGTGCAGCGGCAGCATTCTCAACTATTTCAGGTAAATTGGTGGCTATCTCCACCTGTATCGCTTGCTGATTTGTACCAGCAATTCCTCTTCTTCCCCATGTGGTTCCCGACATTCGCATTCCTTCGAGAAGGATGCTCATCTTCTTTTGTCTGGGTCTCTTCCTAGATGTGGAAGGTAGTGTAGACTGAACCATTGGCGGCTTTGATCGGGGAAGTACTACCTTCCTTGTCCTTTTACTGTCAAGGTAGAGTCGACTGTGTCTGACTACTCTACCAGTTCTTTCCTCTATAGATGTACTCTCTTTCGCGTACCAATCTACTATACCGAGTGGTTGTGCATCCACTTGATCCGTGAAGAAGGAAGAAAGAATGACTTATTTTTTGTCTTTAGATAAGCCCTCGATGTCTTCTAACATGAAATCTGCAATTTGAGAGAGCTTGAATCTGCTATAGTTCTTTCTTCTCATTGCGAACTCATCGTTGCAGTTGACCCAAAAAACTTCTATGGAAAATTCATGTGATGATCGTTGCTCGAGATGTGCTGCGAAGAGTCCTCTTAGATCATATGATGACCTCCTGTCAATGAGGTACTTGAGATTAAATCTCACTATTTCCTAGCTCATCAACCTAGCATCGGCTACAGTCTTGCATCTGTAGAGTACCATCTGAATGGGAAAGTTTTCAGCTGACTTCTTCTTTTGGCGAAGGTAAGAGTGAACCTCAACCAACTGCCTCAGGAATTCTATGAACACTACCTTGTCTAAAGGGTAGCGTGGCATCATGGCGGGGTGGCCATTGTAGTCGTACACACGTATGTAGGTGAAAGTAGGGAATTGGATGAACCAATCCGTCCAATCCACCATTGCCACCTTGGCTGCTGGTGAAATACGTAGGTGCATCTCATGGTCTAGCTCGCGCACGATGTGCTTGGTGAAGAGGTCGTTCATCTTCTTGAAATGTCTTTCCACTTGAGTAAACTCAAGGCGAGGAAAGTATTCTTGGATCTTCTGCACACCCAAGGTTCCCACAGTGTTTAGTATTTTGAATTCGCCTTGGAAGGCTATCAGGTATACCAGGTAGGAACACATGTGGAAACGATGCTCTTCTAGAAATATGGTAAATTTGTTGTGGAGCCTGCCACTGATCAGAGAGACCCAGTCGTAATGTTATTTCTTGCTAATTATTTTGCCAATGATATAGAACATCCACAGTTGGAAGTGTTTTCCCTCTTCATGTCCAATGAATCTACTAAGTAGACTGATTAACATTGCGTACTCATCTTTGAATTCTCCTCGCCAAAACAATTTGGGCAAGTTGGTCTTCTTCATTTTTAACCAATGTTCAGCCATTATTAGTGAGCATTTGTCTTTTGAAGCCTCGAATGCCTTTCCGCATTCTGTCACAATTACGACCTTACTAGTAGGGCATGGTGGAATTGCAAAACATGTCTCTATGTCCTTCGGCTTTAAACTGCAAATCATTTTTCCGTCCACGGACAAGATTTCTCTTGTGGTGGGGTTGTAATGCTTTGTGCAAGCAGTTACAAGCTCAATGCTCTATAAAGTGATAGGAATGGATGCAGCTTGGAATAAGTTAGAATCTTCAATATTCTGCAAAGTAATCTGGTTCATGCCCTCCAAGTCCTCAGAATTGACTTCTAGGATTTTCTACCATAAGTCAGTGTTAGTCGTCTTCAGATAACCATGGTACAAGACCATCTTCGTCTTGTATTGTACCTAAGAGTACAAGACTTAAAGATTGACTGGGCACTTGACCTTGTTCTAACACTTTCCTGAAACCCTTAAATATAGCGCTTGCTTGAGAAGTATTTTTCAGGAAAAAATCTAGCACGTGGGTTTTGTTCATGCTTGGAAGCTAAACAAACCCAGTTCCTTGGATTTTTGATCTAGAGACTTTTCCGAAAAGATCCCTATAATTAGGGGTAGCAAGTTTATTGATTTTGGCAAATCTGAAAAGATGGGTTTCGCTAGAAAAATGCGCTGCTCATACCCAGTTGGTCAAATCTGAGGTAATCTGTCATTTCCTGTGACATGCAAAGAATTTTAGACAGAAATAGAGGAAGTAGACACTAGGTGGATTGGAAGTTATAAATTGCCACTTTGCAAAAATCAACCTCTGGAAACAATCCTTCGAGAAGAAAACTTTTACTGCCACTGATCTTCAAACATATAGAAGATCCGTCTAAAACTTCTGCCAGATCTCGAAAATATGTTCTTGGGAGCAATTTGTTGTTTTATCCTTCAACCTACAACAGAATAAGGAAGAATGGGATGCCTAGCATGAATATATGACGATTTGAGTTAAGATCCACCAAGTATGGATGCCAACTCATGATTTAGGTGTAATTTGCAGTTCAAAAAGGTGATTTCCACTAATTGTGGAGTGTTTGGCCTCTTTTTGCCTCCAAATGTGCTAACTCAATTCAGCATTTTGCTTTGACTTCTTTAGGCATCCATCATTAAAGTTTTGATCTTTTTGTCAATTTTGCAGGCCGAAGTGCCTCCGTTTGATTTCTGATCCTGACTACTCAGTTGATCTCTAACAGTTTCTAACGGATTCGTTGTTGAAATGGGATCAGTTTGATGAGATATGTCTAGGAGAGATCAACTCAGAAATTGAGTTTGGACCTTCAAAAAGAAGGGTGCCTTTCTTCAAGAGCAGCACTTTTGGCAATGCCTTAGTCAATTTTCATTGACTGTTCTTCGTTTTGGCCTTTTCAGACCCTCTGTGCTTTGATCTGACGTTCTTGTTGATGGATGTAATGTCCCCAATTGGATTTAGCTTATTTCCAAAAACTCGTAGGCTAAGCAGAATGGGAACAAACACTATTTATAGTAAGTCATGATACTCCTCAATTGGCATATAGATGTGGTTTTGGCAAACTTACTATTTATAGCAATATGTTATTTTTGGTAAGTATATTTATAGCAGTATCACTCTAGCAGCAACTCAATCTTTTGCAGTTCAGTGCGGCCGATCAGTTTAGCTTTCTGTTGAGTTGAAGTGAACTTACTATTTTTGGCAGTGGCTATTTTAGTAAGTCTAATCTTGGAAGTATCATCATCTGCAGTTCAGCTCAGGTCATCATGCTATTTGTGGTAATCCATCAGTTTAGTATTGGCTTTGGTTTTGGTTATCTTCTTGAACTAAGTATTATAATTAGTTAATTTCAAGTTTTTAAGTTGTACCCCCATGCCTAGCAGTGATAACTTCATGTTGTTTTAAAGAGGGGACATTAAAGGGTCATGTTGAGCATTTAATGATTTATTAAAATGCTTTATTATTGCAAATAGAAATGGACGCCTAAAAGAAAGGGAAATAATGTTTTATTATTTCACAATAAAATGAATGGTTGAAGGTGGCGTCCCTTGGAAAGTTGAAGTGATTCAACTTCTTGGAATTCAAAGTGTTTCATTTGCACATTGAAACTTATATATTCCTGCATTGTGGAGAGTTGATTATGTGATGTTTTGGAAAACAAAGTTATGTTGTTGGTTTAAAATCCAGAAACCGGCTAAGAGAAAGCTTAGCAATTCTATTCCACTCTTCGGGCCTGAAACTACGGTTCCCTAGATGATGGATTGAGAGTGTGCTTCATTCAGAAGTACATATTGAGCTTCACTGTTGGAGAAATTGAGGTTATTTCAAAAAATTGTGTTGCTGGTCTTTTCATGGCTGAAGGACATTTCCATTTACAGCTTTGAGAGTGATTTCTATTTTGTTATGGGTATTTTCTCTTTCCATTCCTAGACCAGGGGTGACTTTTCTTGGAGAGTTACAAATTTAAATCTGAAGTTTATGGTTTTATTTACTAAAATCGCCCTTGCAAGGAGGCCGTACATTTCAGTTTGCATTGGAAGTTGTGCCACAAATAAATAGTGGTGTTTTGAGGGTGGTTCTTCATCTCAGTAGGGGCACCTATCTTCTAGTTGATCAATGCACTTGGAATCATGCAATTCGGAGGTAATTCAATTGAGTTATTAGCATTTGATAATTTTTTGTAGTTGCTGATTTGACATTTCCAAAATTACAGTTTGCTGAAACAGAGTTAAATCATTTGATGTTTCCATCTTCTTTCTTCATTTCTCATTGTGTTCTAACACAGAAACATTATAAGACTTGGTGCTTTTAAAAAATGGTGAACAACATTGTAATTTGCAGCTTTCCTATTTGTACAAACTGTTAACAGTAGTATTGTTTCAGTTTTAACATTGTTGCAATCTTTATTTAACTTCACATTAAGCACCCCTGGATGGTATACCGCCAGTGAGGATAAATTGAATTGTAATCTCTTTTCATACCCACTTTCAAGTGGTGAATTCCCACTCTTCAGTGGACGACTGCCGCAGCAGAAAAAGTATTTTAATTGTAATCTTTTCCCCCCACAGTTTGGTGGTAGTGTGGAAAATTCCTTTGGCTAGTTATCCGCCTTTGTTACATTCAATTTCAGCATTAGTACTCCACCATATGTTACCACCTCACCTGTCAAAGGATCTTGAGTGCACATTCTTGGTGTCGAGTTTAATCTCTCTCTTTCAGTGTAATTATTGTAATATTTGATTCAGTAGATCCTAGAGATCCTCTGACCATAAACGCGCCCCTCCTCCTTAAGTGGTTTTAGGGCGTTTTGTTGGTTAGAGTTCTTTCATGCACGTTTTGAGTTATGCTAACCTTAACGGGTGCTTGGTTACATTGTAAATGTTCATTTAAAAATCAAAAAAAATAGAGAGTATATTTCAGTGGTATCAGAGCCTATTTTTTTGCCATCCTGTGAGTTTCAACGCTTCGGTTATCAGATGAGAGTCAAAGAAGACAGATACTACATCAGAAAGCAGAACAAAGTTTAGTTTGAGCTTCAGAAGTTTTTGAAGTTGACACCTTCTCAGAGGTTTGTGAAACCTTGTCTTGTCAGATTAAGGTATAGCTAATGAAGAAGAGAGGAAGTTGGCGAAGACTCTCTTTTTGGTTGGAAAGAGACTTGGCAAAGAATTTCAGTCAAAGACAAATGAAGAGAATATTCTTCATTTGTTAGAACAATGTTTGAGACAAGTGAAACAATCACTTTCAAAGGAAATGCAGTTGGCATTAACTCCTGCAGTTAATGTTTTGAATCAGCCCTGTTGGTTGAGGCATCCAGATGATGAAACTAAGCCGCTGATTTCTTCTTGTTTCATGGAAGTGATAAGGATTGTGGAGCCACAATTGCCCTATGATGAAGAAACTATGAAGCACATATTAAGTATGATTGTGGAAATTTTTCAAGATATGGATGAAACTGGGAGTGTTTTGTTTCCAAGAAGAGCTGCTGTCCTAAAGACATTTTCAGAAATAAGAACTTGCATCCTTCTGATAGAATTGGGGATGGAAAATCAGATTTACCATTTGTTTGATTATCCATTCACTTCGACTTGGAGTGAGCAAGAAGAGGGGTTGTTTGCAGCTGTTAAAAATGTTCTAATTGACACCATCAAAGAAGCTGATACACTTCCTGAAAGTGTTCAAATCCTTCATAAGAATGCCTTTGAATGAGAAGAGTAGATTTCTCCAACTGTTGATTTGTTAGTCAAAGAAATTTTCAGTCATTGTGAAAAAAAATTATAGCCATGTTTGAAGAAGATTGTTGAGGACAAAGAGGAGATCTCTGAAGCTGAAAAGGAGGATGAAAGTTGGAACCCCTTTGAAGACATTGCAAAAGTTCAATGGGTATCTATGGATTTGCACTCATCCGAGCAATCTGTAGAAGAATGTAATGTGTTCGTGGAAACTTTGAAGACTAGTGAGGTACTCTTGTTTTCTACAGAGGAAAACAGTGAGTTGACTTGTGTGAAGAAGCCTCATGTTGAAGATTCAAAGAAAGAACGTTTGGAAACAAAATTTGAAATAGAGATGCAAGAAGAGGCCATAAGTGCAGATTCAAATAAAGGAGAAGTTCGGTTAGTTGAAGATATGTGTTCATCCAGCGAATTGCTTTTTCACAATTCCAAAGAATGCTGGTTTGAAAGTCAAGTCAAGGAGGAGAAGAAGAAAGAGGAAGCTGAAGTCTCTTCCCATTTCAAAGCTGATTTGATCAATTCTCTTGAATCATGTGTAGAAGACAACATGGAAGGTGAAGCTTCTAGTAGTTATAAGGCAGATTTTTTTTCACTTGAAAACAAGCTAAGAAAAAAAGCTAAGGAATTGGAAGGCACTACGGATGGAATGATGAAGAGTGTCCATCGCATGCAAGACAAGTTGGGAAGTGCAGCTCAAACAATTTTTGAAATCTTTGACCATCAAAGTTGTTCTACAGCATCTGAGCCAGCATATGAAGATTGCAATTCAAGCTCACAAACTGCTGAACATGGAATTCAAGTTTTGTCACAGCTTGATGAATTGCATCAGCATGTTGAAAATTTTATTTATGTTGTGCCTAGAGGAGAGGATGTATTTTGCATTTCCATTGCTGATATGAAGTTCATTAAGTTTGCCTTGGAGGAAATCAAATCAAATCTTTTGCACATCATTCGTGTTAAAGACAAAGTGGCCAAAATTGCCGACAAGGCATTGGAGTGTAACGAGCTCACCAAAGCCAAGTTGCAAGAAGTGCATAAGACTCTAATTGAAGCAGAGAATCAGATTTTTGTTGTACATTATTCATGGGAGCAAGAAAACAAAAGAAGAGTTGAGGAGCTTCAAGTAATTCTTGATGAACTTGATCTCATAACATATGAATTGGAATGTTGTCCTGAGAAACCGAAGTATTCAAACTCTTATCAACAAGTTTTTCAGGCTTTTGACAATTTGTTTTATGAAGAAGGTGCTAATAAGGTTTATGTAAATCCTCTTTTTGACATTGATGAAGGAATTGCTTCAAAGATTACTGAAGGAGGAAATTTGAGTTTGTCTTCCAGCATTGGAGAGTTGATACAAGAGTTGCATGAAGTTGAATCTATAGCTGCTCCTAGTGCACCCACTCAGCAAGAATTGGTAACTCTTTGAACACAAAGAAATGAGGACATTCTTATTGTTCCTCAACAAAGAGTTGATGGTCATGATGATGAAGGTTTTATTTATTTTTTGCTGAAGATGTTTGTGAGACTCTTGTCAAACTTTAGTTCATCAACACCTTCTCTTAGACTGATGGATATCAAGATTGTATTTGATGAAGGGTTCATGGAATCTTTCCGGCAATATATGACAAAAGATTTTGGGTTTCATTTCTTCAATGAACATAGGTTTGTTGACTACTTCTTGGAGTTTCAAGAAGTGTTTATCCAGATGGAACGAGAGAATCAAATGATTCATGTGAGATGTTACACCCCGGAAATTTGTATAGTTACTATTCTAGTAATGCTTAGAGCATTCTGATTGTAAGGAAGGTTTTGAATGAATAAAATGTGATTGAACCTTGTTATCAATTAGAGAATCTGTTTACATGTTATGATTGGCTCATTCTGTATTCTTGATTGATGTTATTCTTGGATAAGCAATGCATAGAGGAAAGTAATTAGTCTTGTTTTATATATTTGATTTATATATATTGCAAATATTGTGAGCAATTGACTGCAGTGGTTTTGTGCCATGGATGCAGGAACAGGAACTATTCCTCCAGGTGGAGGGGAAACATCACTCGGGAGAGGAACTTGGTCAGCTAACCGGTAAAGTTGATCATATGAGCATACACACACTTCATTGAGGGTTTTGGGAACTGAGTCAGATTGAGTTGTCATGATAAGTCATCCTTAGGCTTAGGAGTTTCTGATTACTTCTTTACGCTTTATGAGTGGTGTTACTTGATTGACTGACTTACTGTTCTATGAACCTTGAATGTGAAATGTGAACTGATAAGTTATACTGACGCCTGGAATTTACAGTTAAATGTATATATACATGTTTGTGCAATTACGTATATTAAAGGTGCTCTGACTGGCCTATAATACACGTAATTGGATAATTGGAAATAAACATGTATAGATATATTTAAATGTAAATGTGGATATATTTATAAATATATTTAATAATATATTTAATATAGACATTATTATAGTTTAATCGATAATGAAATATATTGGTATATCTATATTAATATTTGGATATTATATAGATATATTCATATATTTTAAACTATAATGGTTTATATTAAATATAGTGTTAAATGTATTTATAACATTTTAAAATATATATTAAAATGACTTTGCTTGGAAAGATTTGAAATAGACTTATAGTTATTTGGTAATTATAATACATTTGTCATTTGGAATAAAAGAACTCGAAATTTTCAAACCTTTGGAAAATACGTGGGAAGTATTATTGGGGAAAGGAATTTCGAAATTTATTTACCATTGGAAATTCATGAAAAATATTAAAGGAAATATGAAGGTTTGAGACTATAGACTTTTTAAAGATTTAAAGTAAATGATTGATTAAGCTAAAAATCGCGGATTTCTTCACGGGAAGAAATCGCGCGACTATGAGAACCAGAAAACAATGGAAACAATGGAGAATGAACCCGCGCCTAGCTCGCATATCTTAGACTTGGTTGCGGATGTTTGTACGCCACCATCCTGGACGCGTGGGCAGAAGAAAGCCAAAAACGTCTGTATGTAACCCTTGACGTTTTCAACAGCAAACTTAAAATGCCATTTGTTCATACAGTCCGCCATTTTTGAGGGCATTATCAGTGACTAAACGTATACGTGGATGCTTCACGAATTTGTCATGTGATAGTTGAAACATTCTTTGAAAATATGTTTGATTCATCACTTAAATTTGCTGAGTGTCTGGTTATTTGTCTGCCACTGCGCATTTTGACAATGTCAATAGGAGAGGTGTCAAATTCTCATGCCTACAATGTAGTAAACATGAGAATTCGAAACCTATATATAGGTTCACTCTCATTGCTAAATTCACCACTTTCCTTTGCATTGGAATTACAAATTTCATTGCTGTTGCATTTTCTGTGTGTTGCAATCCCTCTTTGCTGTTGAATTTTGTGAGAATCTTAGTTCACCATCACTGCTGTTTGCATTTACTGTGAGTTGCAAACCATCATTGCTATTTAGATTGTGAAAGCCATATACAATTTTGTGAAAGCCATCTACAATTTTACTGAGAGCCATTTATCATCTTGCTGTGACTGTATTGCTGAGAGCAACATTCCCTCATTACCGAACTGCATTTACCTGAGAGTTGTATTTGTTCATACTGTGAGAAGTAGCTGGTAAAGGCTGTGAAGAACGATGGAGGAAGAGCTGAAGCTACCGATCAAACTCATTTTGCAGCAAGGAATTCAGGCATGAGAAATGTTTTGAAGAATTTATGTCATTGATTTAAAAATGAGTTATTTGTTGCTTGATTATGCTTTGCATTATGTTGTAGTATGAAATGAAAATATTAGAAAAACCTCTATTGTTCTAAGGAATTGTATTGAATTGGGAATAGCTTAAATCTCATTAGAAAAGGCTTATTGAATTATGAAATAGCTTAAGAGCTTGTTGAATTGGAAATAGCTTAAAAGCTTGTTGAAATGAAATAGTTTGATTTCATAGGAGAGTTTGAAAAGGAATAGCATAAAAAGGAAATGTTTGATTACTTCTTAATAAAAGTACTTTATGTTTTGTATTATATGAATACTGCTTGAACTCCTTAAATAAAGGAAAAGGAACTAGTTATTAAATACTAGGACGAGGGTGGATTCAGTACCAAGGTAGTCTAAAGCTTTAGAGTTAAATAGGCTAACTAGAGAAAGCTATGTACTCCATGGATAAAGATTTCCATGTTAGGAGGTACCAGAGGGACCCCTTGTTGACTGTACTCCATTTCCTGTTTAAGTAGTTGAAGTAGGAAGTCTAGGGTGATTGACTACCCAGGGAAAGGACTCAACCTACGCGTAGGATAAGGCAGCCTTAAGTCAAACGGAACCTGACTTAGTGCAAGTGATAGATGACCGTCAGTTTAAGTACTGCCGAAATGCTTTGGCCAAAGTAGTGTAGTATACCTAACGTCCACTTAGACTGTGAGACGAGTTACACTGTCAGTTCACAGTAATCCAGGTTACATGCTAGATTGAGATTGTGAGGGCACAAGGATTTAGTTATGTAGGATTACACACTATGCTCAGTTGGTCATACAGAATTGGTTACCCAACCAATCTCTTCGTAAAAGGGAGGGCCGTCTACTTAACAGTAAACGGGGGACTGCAATATAAGTCCATGGTTGGTGGAAAAGCACCTGAGTGATGTTTCTCCTCCACAGTAGACTTCTGATGAACCAAGGTTTGAAAGAGAAGATCCTGGACAGTCTTATTCCTATTTGCTCAAAAGCTTCCGAGCTATGTTTGAAACTTGTAAGATTCTTACCTTGCTTTTTAATTGAAAGAAAAGTAATGATGAAAGCGTACTCTATTATTTACTTGGAAAATAGAACAATGATGTATTGTGTCATTTATTTCTTTATGATGAAATGTTCAATTAGAATGAAAAGAACGGTTATTTACTTTGTCATTATAAATGTATTTCCTTGTATCTTATTAGTGAAAGTAGAAAATTTTTGTTTACCCGATTTTGGGGTCGTTACATGAGAACAATTCTCCATTTGAGAAATGGTACTGCATTCTTGATAGTATGGGATCCTGGCATTACTTGGCAAAAAGATAATATTGAAAATTCTAAAAGGGATAAACCAACACATTGTTTTCAAAATGTTGTTGAGATCATCAGCTCTTGTGTTGGGATTTGTCTCCAATTGAAAGTTAGTATTTGAGATCTCAAGTATTTTTTAATGAAGAATGGTAAGCATAAAAAGAAGGTTGGTTGGAGAGATAAGTGTAAAAATTTCAGTTCTATAATTGCTGCTACCTTCTTTTCATGTTATTGGATTTTTATTTCTGATCATAAATTGGTGTTCTACGATGGAAATATGAATGGAAGATAGTTTGTGGTGGCATTGGGACCTTCATTGAAGAAGTCACCAGCCTTGTTCATGAGTAGCTATGCCAATCTTAATGAGAGATTTTTTTGTTGCAGCTGCTGCTTACTGTTGGGGATGCTGATTTTTCATAAATCAGATTTCAAATTGTCTAAATCAGACCTGTTAGTTGGTTGATGTTTCCATTTTCTGACCTTCCAGTATACTACTAGGACTGATTTTGAGCTTCGAATGAGCAAAGGATTGGTTATATTTCATCCATAATTCATGTATGGGATATTCTCTAATGTTCAACAGTGGCTTTCTCTGTGTTTTCTCCTATACCAGTGTTTGGGACAGTAAATTAAAAACTGATTTGGTCCACCAATTGGAGACTCATGGGGTGAAATTTGTAAGTTTTTCATGGTGTCATCTCAGTTATATCAATCTTTTTCAAAGAAGGCATTATACATCTTAACAGAATTTTGAGGATGTGATGGGGGATCTCTTGCAAACAGTTGTTTTTTCCTTTGCAAGAAGTGTTGGAAGAGTCACATATGTTGTCGTGACTCTGCTTGATGTTATGAGGAATTATGATATGGAGCATGCTTTTGAATTGAGAAAATTATTTGCCTTATTGCTCAGGTATGTGTTAGATTTTGGTATTGTTGTTTTTGACTCCTCGGAGTTTTCAGGACATGAGATGCTGCAAGTTATTTTTTACATCAGTTCTTCCAGGTCTATCAGTTTGGGTCTCAGATATGGTAACTCTTTGGGGTTACAAGGAGGGTTAGTGCAGATTTGGAGTGTTGGTTATTCTTGTGTGATCAGAGTGATGCAGCATCAGCAAGGTGTGTCCTCTCAGAGATGGATTTGGGACCCCGGGATCCTACTTGGCATAGTATGGATCAAATAGTTTTCTTGGAGTGTGGTGACATTGCTTGAGGACAAGCAATTTTGGGAAGGGCGGATTGTAATGTCCTCGATTTAGCCCTACGCTCTACAATTGGATTTAGCCTATTTCCAGAAACTCGTAAGCTAAGCAGAATGGGAACACTTACTATTTATAGTAAGTCATGATACTGCTCAGTTGGCATACAAATGTGGTTTTGGCAAACTTACTATTTATAGCAGTATGCTATTTTTGGTAAGTATATTTATAGCAGTATCACTCTAGCAGCAACTCAATCTTTTGCAGTTCAATGTGGCCGATCGGTTTGGCTTTCTGTTGAGTTGAAGTGAACTTACTATTTTTGGGAGTGGCTATTTTAGTAAGTTTAATCTTGGCAGTATCATCATCTGCAGTGTATCTCAGGTCATCATGCTATTTGTGGTAATCCATTAGTTTCAGTATTGGCTTTGGTTTTGATTCTCCTTGGACTAAGTATTATACTTAGTTAATTTCATGTTTTTAAGTTGTACCCCCCATGCCTAGGAGTGGTAACTTCATGTTGTTTTAAAGAGGGGACATTAAGGAGTCATGTTGAGCATTTAATGATTTATTAAAATACTTTATTGTTGCAAATAGAAATGGACGCCTAAAGGGAAGGGAAATAATGTTTTATTATTTCACAATAAAGTGAATGGTTGAAGGTGGCGTCCCTTGGGAAGTTGAAGTGATTCAACTTCTTGGAATTCAAAGTGTTTCATTTGCACATTGAAACTTATATATTGCTGCATTGTGGAGAGTTGATTATGTGATGTTTTGGAAAGCAAAGTTATGCTACTGGTTTGAAATCCAGAATCCGGCTAAGGGAAAGCTTAGAAATTCTATTCCACTCTTCAGGCCTAAAACTATGGTTCCCTAGATGATGGATTGAGAGTGATTCATTCAGAAGTACATATTGAGCTTCAGTGTTGGAGAAATTGAGGTTATTTCCAAAAATTGTGTTGTTGGTCCTTTCATGGCTGAAGGACATTTCTATTTACAGCTTTGAGAGTGATTTCTATTTTGTTATGGGTATTTGCTCTTTCCATTCCTAGACCAGGGGCGACCTTTCTTGGAGAGTTGCAGATTTAAATCTGAAGTTTATGGTTTTATTTACTAAAATCGCCCTTGCAAGGAGGCCGTACATTTCAGTTTGCATTGGGAGATTGTGCCATAAATAAATAGTGGTGTTTTGAGGTTGTTTCTTCATCTCGGCAGGGGCACCTATCTTCTAGTTGATCAATGCACTTGGAATCATGCAATTCGGAGGTAATTCGATTGAGTTATGAGCATTTGATAATTTTTTGTAGTTGTTGATTTGACATTTCCAAAATTACAGTTTGCTGAAACAGAGTTAAATTATTTGATGTTTCCATCTTCTTTCTTAATTTTTCTCATTATGTTCTAATATGGAAACATTGTAAGACTTGGTGCTTTTAAAAAATGATGAACAACATTGTAATTTGCAGCTTTCCTATTTGTACAAACTGTTAACAGCATAGTTGCAAAACTCGCCAAGCCCGGAAAATACGGTACGGAAAAAACTCAACAAAAGTTCGGCAAAAACTCGGCAACTTAAAAATTTGCTTAAACTTCATTAAAAACACTTTTTTTTTGCAAAATTCAATAATAAGATGCATCCAATGAGTCAATAAATTGAGTACATAGAAGAAACAAGCTGAGTCTAATTATATTTGATTGATTTGAAAGAAAATTAGATACAAAATCGCATCCCCATGTGGAATGCTAAATTTCGCTAATACTGATAGTCTGAAACAAAATGAAAATAGCAAATTGTTTTTGTAAAACTGAAAGTAAATACAACATTAATATATTTCAGCTTTTGCAAATTCACATCTTCCTCTTCCCATGTCTAGTACTGCCAGTTCTCAGTAATACGGAAGAGGGTGTAGTCGTGGCCTGACTCATAGGCATCTGTTGTGGCTGCTCAACCTCCATCCTGGATGTAGATCCTACTACTGGTGGCTCTGGCACTGCCAATGACTCCTTGTCAAGATCATCCTCAATGTCATCCAATGAGAATGCAAATCCACGCCCCCCCCCCCCTCCCCCTCCATTGCCTGTCGCTCAAAGTCATAGATCTCATTCTCGGAAAACAATGGAGGTTGCTCATCTTGCCCTACCCAATCATTGTACGGATCTATCTCATCCAAATCAATTGGATCATCTGATATTTCCTTAATCTGTTTTTTGCGCAGCCGAAGATTATATTGTACGTATACAAGGTCATTCATGCGTTTTTGAGCTAATTTGTTCCTTTTCTTTGTGTGGATGGCCTCAAACAAGCTCCAATAGCACTCACAATTGGACGAACTACAAGGCTGGGATAAGACACGGAGGGCAAATTTTTGGAGATGTGGGGTATTTCCACCCCAATTTGACCACCAAACATCTACAAAAAACAAATTAAAAGTTAGAAAAGAACTTAGAAACTTAGAAAGGAAAGTCAAAACTCAAAAGTTATCAATATTTGTAACTTGTAAATTTCAAATTTTATACCTAGTGGCTGACTATGTATTGTCTTCTTTGCTAGCTCTAAAGAGAAGAGTGCACCCCTTTTTTCTCTATAACTTTGGATTTCATTAACGAGTTCTCCCTCCTCAAGGGTGGGTGACATCCTTTGAATGCACTTCATGAGGCCCTCCATAACCTCTCCAGTAGGATCTGAGTAGGTGCTTGAATGGAAGAAATGAGGGTTCAAGAAGTACCCTGCTGCATAGAGGGGTTGGTGGAGTTGATGGTTCCACCTCCTGTCAATAATCTCCCAAATGAGATCAAATTTGAGGCTGTCCCCTTTATAATAATTTTTTATAGCCTCCTTGGCCCTATCCATGGCCTCATAAAGATATCCCATTGGGATTTTATCCCCATCCACCAAGCGGAGCACTCTAACCAAGGGCTCTGACACCTACAAATTACAATATAAAAATGCAAAAATATTAGAGTTTCAAATTTACAATGAAAGACATTAAAAAGTTTATTTAATTTGAATTCAAATTCAATGTTTTGAAATTTAAATTACCTTCACAATCTTTGTTGCCCTTTGTGCAAATTCGGCATCAAACAAAAATTTTGGCACCTTTTCTCCTTCTAGCTTCTTCGAATAGGTTGAATCCATCCATGGTTGACTCACAAACATTTATTTTCAAGCCATCAAAAAACTAAGAATGCTTTGCAACGTTAAGAAAATCGTTGCAAACCTTGTGACACCTAACCTCACCAATTATTTCCCTTTGGTGTGCTCCCTCATCAAGCGAAGAACCCAAGGGTGATTGTAGATGTATTTCGTAATCCTCCCCGCGTCCTCTACAATTGGTGTGACCCAATCTAGTTTTCCTATGTCCTCCAAAAGAAGGTCAAGGACATGGGCTGCACATGGTGTCCAACAAATTGAGGGGTGTCTATCTTGGAGGAATCTTGCTGCTGCCACATATGTTGTTGCATTATCAGTTATGATTTGCACAATATTTGCAATCCCCACCTCCATGCAAACTTCCTCCAACATCTTAGCCAAATTTTCTACAGTTTTTACAATGTGGGAGGCATCAACTGATTTTAAGAACACCACCTCTTCTTTGCATGCAACCAAGAAATTAATGATGGTACAGTTTTTTCCATCCATCCACCCATCAGAAAGAATAGAGCAACCATATTTTATCCATTTTTCTTTTTGCTCCTCTACTGCTGCCCTTGCCCTTTCAGTTGCATTAGTAAGCAACCTACAAATACAAAGTGAAATTACGTACACAATTTTTATTTGTAAACAAAAAAATAGCTTAAATTCATCATAAATTAAACTTAAAAAACATAAATTAAAGAACATAAACTAACCTCCCACTCAAGTCTGTGCGAGAAGGCGCCTTGTAGCCTTTTCCTGCAACTGTCAATCCGGTGACCAAATTGTGCCAGTAAGGAGAACTCGCCACATTGAAAGGGATATTATTAAAATACCAAAAATCTGCACAAGCAATGTCTGCTTGCTCATGCACCTCCCTATTCCATCCAGTCGCCTCTAAGGAAGGTTGTGCACCAGGTGTGTTTCTAGGCACGAAATAATTATCCAACCGTGTAGGTCCTGCAGCTGCCCCTGCCCCTGGTGCTCTACTAGTGGTAGATGAAGCTGAGATGGAGGTATTAATGGGTTGCCTTGATCTTCGCATACGTGGGCCACGAAGAGAGCCCACTATCTCCTCAGTAAAATCATAATCATCATCCGACTCAATTGGAGCACCTTGAGAAGAGGCAATGGTTGCTTGCATTGCTAGTCTTGCCTTCTCTCTTTGCACTTTTTTTTCTTCTGCAGCTGAAAGTATGGCATTCATATGTCTTTTTATTTCTTCTGTGGTTTTAGGACATTCCTTAGCATCACGTTGAGGGATGCCTGCAAGGTGGTACTTGAGGCGATTGATGCCTCCACGATATACTTTTTTACATTGAATGCAATATACCGTGCCAGGTATGGGTCCTAGATAAGCATATTTCCAGGCAGGATCTCTAGCTCCTGGAGGACGAGTGCCTACAAACCCCGCAGGCACGGATGGGATAGAGCTTGAGGTGGAAGCAGGTTCAGTAGCCATTATCAATTAATTATTAACCTACACAAAGTGAAAGTCAAAGCACAACTTGTTAGTTTTTTATAGAAAATTTAAAAACAAGCTAAATTAGATTAAATCAAAAGAGATTACTTTAAGTTTAAATTACTAAAAATCTATCACTAGATTCTAAACATTTTCATAACAAAAAAATTGGATTTAAAAAAAAAAATAATAACTAGGGTTTCAAAGAAATGTGAAAAAATGTAACAAATCTGAAAATTACTTCAAACTAGTAAAAAATTAAGCTAATCTAAGATTGTAAACATGTTATTCAACAAAAAAGAGGATTCAAAACAAAAAAAATAACTAGGGTTTAAAAAAAATGAAAAAATCAGCAAAATATGTGAAAAAATCAGCAAAATTCATAAAAAAATCTTGTTTTGATGAATCTAAATCTTGTTTTGATGAATATAAATGCATTTAAATGATTTCCAGACTACATTCAGATGATTTGTTAACATAGAACCAACAAGAATGAAGAATTTAAAAAAAAAAATGAAAGAATAAGAAAAATGAGAAACCCTACCTGGAAATCCAATTTGCCTTCTAAATTTGTTGTGAATGCCCTTCAAATCTTGTCTTTTGGATGCAAAATCGCTGCAAATGAGTGCACAATGCCTTGGAGAGGTTTTTTGCTGAGTGTGAGAAGAGAATGAATGAAAAAAAAGAAGTTAAAATTGCTTTTAAGCGGCTACCTGGGCGTCCCAAAAGTCGTGCGGGTTTTTCCAGAATGTACAACGAGTTTTCTCGACGTACAAATGCCTGGAAAACCCGCCAGCCAAAAACACTCGTGAGTTTTTCGAAACTCGTCGAGTTTTTGGCGACTCTTGCAACTATGGTTAACAGTAGTACTGTTTCAGTTTTAACATTGCTGCATTATTTATTTAACTTCACATTAAGCACCCCTGGATGGTATATCGCCAGTGAGGATAAACTGAATTGTAATCTCTTTTCATACCCACTTTCAAGTGGTGAATTCCCACTCTTCAGTGGATGCCTGCCGCAACAGAAGAAGTATTTTAATTGTAATCTTTTCCCCCCACTGTTTGGTGGTAGCGTGGAAAATTCCTTTGGCTGGTTATTCACGTTTGTTACATTCAATTTCAGCATTAGTACTCCACCATATGTTACCACCTCGCCTGTCAAAGAATCTTGAGTGCACATTCATGGTGTCGAGTTTAATCTCTTTCTTTCAATGTAATCATTGTAATATTTGATTCAGTAGATCTTAGGGATCCTCTTACCATATGCCCGCCCCTCCTCCTTAAGTGGTTTTAGGGCGCATTCTTGATTAGAGTTCTTTCATGCACGTTTTGAGTTATGCTAACCTTAACGGGTGCTTGGTTACATTGTAAATGTTCATTTAAAAAACAAAAAAAATTGAGAGAGTATATTTCAATGGATGAGTTGGATGAGTCTGCTTGACAATGCATCGGGTAGCCAACTCGATCCTGCACTGAATGACTGACTTCTCAACTTCAGATGGAAAGATCAGGTCTTTCAAACTCAAGGGCGCCCCTAGCCAACAACGGCGCTTTTAGCCTTTTGATTGGTTTTATCCACTCTGAAAACCGCCTACTTTGATCTTTGTCGTTAGTTGGTTCAGTTGTTAGATTCTTCTGTTGACAGTCTCGTTGCCAAGATTTATCAAAGCTCAAAAGGTTGTTCTAGAGATTAGTTAGCATTTTGGTTGAATCTGAATGCCTCGAAAAAAGGGTGCCTTTCTCCAAGAGGGGCGCTTTTCTTCTATCCTTAGCCAATTTCTAGCTTGTCCTTTCAGTTCTTCCGTTCTGGCTTTTTCTGCTTGATTTCAACGTGTGATCGTTTGGCATGTCCAATGGATTTGTTGTTTGATTGATCACATAGTTGGGAGGAAGCTAAAAAGATGTCGTGTATGGAGCAGCTGTTTATGGATTCATCTAATGCCTTCAACTGCTAGCCAGGGGCGCTTTTACCATGAAGCCCTTTGATTTAACAATTTTCTGCTTGTAGATCCTCCATACTTCGTTGATGATTGGCCATTGATCTCTAAATCAGATGATTTGAGTGATGGTTGTGTTGCCGAGACAGCATGAACATGAAGGAGATGAATGATCTAAAGATGCAAGGTGATTTGATTTGCCCTCCGAGATCCAATGTCATGTCCCCCGAAATTGTAACATCAAATATGGAATATTAGAATACAAATAACAAAGTCAATTGATATTAAATTATAAAAATGAGAAATTACAATTTAAATATTATAATTATAAATTATCATAGATAACAATTAAATTATAATATAAATATCATCCATTTCTAATTATAAATATAATTGCCAATTTAAATATCATTAACCATTATAATTGCCAATTTAAATATCATTAAATATATTACAATTCTATACTGGCAATTTAAAAGAGACTAATATAAAAATAATAGTAATGTAGATTACATTATCAGCACCATGGCATAAAACATAGGAAAGAGACAGGTATATTAAAGCAACATTTCCTAACATAACTAAATAAAAGTAAAGTGATTCATATAGCAATAACTGCAGGCAACGATTATAATTTATAACTAATGGTTGCTTTGTGAAAGGAATCGATCCATAAAGGTATGTCTCCCCAAAGGCAACGTCTCTCCCTTAAGAGACATAATCCCCCAATCAGCACAAAGGGTATAAAGAGATAAACAACAAGTCTGAAAAAGGCATCGAATAGGGGAGAACAAAATAAATAGAAATATCTGTAGTATATTTCTGAATACAGAAATAAAGGCATTGGAGAGTTAGGAAAATAACAAGAAGATCAGCAAATGGGGAAATGGGAAGGGGAGAGAGAGAGGAGTTAAATAAGAAAAAAATTGTCTTATTCAAAAAGAGGAGATAAGGGAATAAATCGTGATATCTACTATAAATAAATATTGTTGTTGGGGAACATTATGGGAGGTAAATGTAGAACCTAAAGAAGAATATATATAAGTGTAGATATGAATTCTAATAAATATAAGTAAAAACAAATTATATAAAGGCATATAAGTATGAGTATCAATTAATGTAAAGAAATGATAATTACATATGGATATATTCCATATTAATAAAGGAAGGAAAAGATAACAAATGTATATATGAATATATGTATGTATAGGTAGATGTGGGAATTACTTGTGAATACACAATAATGATGCTTGCAGCAATTATTAAGCCTTACAAGTAATAATGACTCTTTAATATAAACATAAGTAAATTGTGTATATTTATGAATTGTCTTCATCCTATGATCAATCCAGTATAAGGTTGAAGGAAGACGATTAAGGAATAAAGAGTCATGGGAAGACATAGCCAATCAGGTGAGACTACTCACTTAGCTTTAATATTTAGTTGTCCTCAATCTGACATGACAATGTTGCATGAACCTTGTATGCCCAACTGATCTATGTATTATTAAAAATAATTGATATGCTTTATTCATTGGAATGCGCACAGTCCCCATTGATGTGTTGGAACCATGCCTTCTTGATATCGAATCTGGAAATAGACTCATTATACTGGAAATTGGCATTAAACTTAGGCGGACTAGGTAGTCCTTGATTGATCAGAGGCCAAAGCGTTTATCTTTTATAGATATGTCTTTAATGATGATTAATTTGCATTTGTATTTTATTTCTGCTAATATTGAACTTACAGGCTTTGATGAATTGCAAACGAACATAATGAACATGTAAACATGAATATTGCTTAGTTTAGTTTTGTATTCTGATATACCTTCATATTAGGATTCAAGGAATTGTTTGATCATATTAAATACTCTTATTGCATAATATGTGTAAATACAAATGAAGTACTAATGACTACATATCGATTGTTTGAATTGTATTTGTAATCCCGCTACGAGAGCTGAGTCATAATGTAACAACCCCCAAACCGGGTAAACAAAAAATTTCTACTTTCACAAATAAGATACAAGGAAAGACATTCATAATGACAAAGTAAATAGACTTTTCTTTTCATTCTCATACTACATTTCATCATAAAGAAATAATTGACACAATACATCATTGTTCTCTTTTCGAAGTAAATAACAAAGTACGCATTTCATAATTACTTTTCTTTCAAATAAAAAACAAAGTAAAAATCTTACAAGTTTCAATCATAGCTCGGAAGCTTTTGAGCAAATAGGAATAAGATGGTCCAGGTTCTTCCCTTTCAAACTTTGGTTCATCAGAAGTCAACTGTGGAGGAGAAACATCACTCAGGTGCTTTTCCGCCAACCACGGACTTATAATGCGGTCCCCCGCACGTTTACTGTTAAGTAGACGGCCCTCCATTCTACGAAGAGATTGGTTGGGTAACCGGTTCTGTATGACCAATTGAGCACAGTGTGTAATCCTACATAACTAAATCTTTGTGTCCTCACAATCTCAATCTAGCATGTATTTTGGACTATGGTGAATTGACAGTGTAATCGTCTCACAATCTAAGTGGACGTAGGTGTACTACACTACTTTGGCCAAAGTGTTTCGGCAGTATTTAAATTGACGGTCATCTATCACTTGCACTAAGTCAGGTTCAGTTTGACTTAAGGCTGTTTTTTTCTACGCGTAGGCTAAGTCCTTTCCGTGAGTAGTCAATCACCCTAGACTTCCTACATCATCTACTTAATCAGGAATTGGAATGCAGTCAACAAGGGTCTCTCGAGTAACTCCTAACATGGAATTCTTTATCCATGGAGCACATAGCTTTTCCTAGTTAACCTACTAACTTTAAAGCTTTAGACTACCTTGGTACTGGTTCCACCCTCGACCTAGTATTTAATAACTAGTTCCCCTTTTCTTTTATATAAAGAATTCAAGTAGATTCATTTCAAACATTCCCTTTATAACATGGACTAGCTATTCTTTCATAACAAGCTATAAATAGGCTTTTCCCCTTATAAACAAGTTTCCCTTTTATAAACAAGCTACTCCCAAGAAATCAAGCTATTCTTATGAAATCAAGCTATTTCATTATAAACAAGCTTTCTCTATGCAATTAAGTATTTCCTTAATAACAAGCTATCCTTTCACAAACAAGCTTTCCCTATGAAATTAAGTATTTCATTAATAACATGTTTTATTTCAACAGAATTTCTTCTAATATTTTCCTACTCTACTTCATATCACAAAGCAAAGCAATGCAAATTTTAATCAAGCAGACTAATTAAAACAACAGAAGTAATTAAAGACATTTCCCATGCCTGTTTCCTTGTTGTAAATGATTCCAGTCTGTAGCTTCTTCTCTTCCTTCTTTAGTATCACTCTTCTCAATTCTGGTTTCTCTTACAAGTTTTGTATTTTATGCTTGCAGCATATAAAAACCAGTCTCTCAGAAACGGCGATGGGATATATGCAAATTGGCTCTCAAACAAATGCTATTACAGTAATGACAAAATATGGCTTTTCAAAGGGAATTCGGATTTAAGCAAAAGCAGATAAGAAATTCGTGTGTATGACAATGAGAGAAACTCCTATATATATAGGTTTCAAATTCTCATGCTTACTACATTTTAGGCATGAGAATTCGACACCTTTCTCATTGAAAATGTCAACTTATGCAGCGGCAGTAATCTAGCAAGATACTCAGCAAAAAAGGAGATGATTCAACCCTATTTATGAAGAATGTTTCCACTCTCACATGGTAAATTATGAATGACAGACACCTACAGGTGTTATTCATCATAGGTGCCCAAAAATGGCGAATTAATCCCAGGTAAGAAAACATCAATGGAAAAACACGGCCATTTGGCTTTTATTCCGCCCTTCATACGCATTTCCAGAATGGAGATAACTGCAGGTCGCGACCTAGTCTTTTGGCGTGAGTAGCTACGCGCGAGTTCTCATTATTCTGAACTTCCATTTCCAAACATTACAGTTTTGCGCATTTTCATGGTTCGCGATTTTAAGCAAAGCTTCAAGGTTTCAAAAATGCATTTGTTAAACCTTTACAAAAGATTTCTTAATGTTTGAACATTTAAAATCTTCATGGCATATTCAAACGAATTTTCCCAAAAGACTAGAAGTCGAAATTATTTTCTTTCTCATGGTAAATACACATTATTTGCCAAATGACTATACAAGTCAAACTTATTTATTTTCCATGGTAATATTTATTTAAAATATAAATAACATGTTATATTTATATTTTGCATTATATTAAATATATCCTATTATAGTTTTATTTACCGTATTTAAATATATATATATATATATATATATATATATATATATATATATATATATATATATATATATATATATATATCTATATAATATTTAAATATTACTATAGATATATCTATATATTTTTCTCCCGGTAAAACTATAATAACATTTATATTAAATATATATATAAACACATTCAAATATTTACATTTAAATATATCTATACATATTTGTATTTAATTATCCAAATACGTGTATTACAGGCCAGTCAGCATACCCTTAACACACATGTTTATACAAACATGTATATATACGTTTAACTATAAATTCCAGGCATCAATATAACGTTATAACAACATTATAGCTAGTGTGCATATGTTTATAGGTGTGTCAGCCATGTATACGTATCCGTATGTATGCCATGTCGACACATGTGTATGGCATAATAATTGCCCATCATACATCTGTATCGACATGTCATACATGTTGTTACGTACATATGAGTGGTACATGTATATGCATATACATCTTGTCTATACCACACTTATTAGTTCACATTTCACATTCAAGGCTCACAAAACAGTAAGTCAGTCAACAAGTAACACCACTCATAAAGCATAAAGAAGTAATCCAAAACTCCTAAGCCTAAGGATGACTTATTAAGACAACTCAATCTGACTCAGTTCCCAAAACCCTCAGTGAAGTGTGTGTATGCTCAACTGATCAACTTTACCAGTTATCCGACAAAGCCCCTCTCCCGAGTGATGTCTCCCCTCCACCTGGAGGAATAGTTCCTTTTCCTGCATCCATTGGCACAAAACCACGGCAGTTACTTGCTCATAACATTTGTAGTATATATAAATCAATTATAAAACAAGACTAATTACTCTCCTTTATGCATTGCTTTATCCAAGAATAACATCAATCAAGAACACAAAATGAACCAATCATAACATGTAAAAAGATTCTCAAATTGATAACAAGGTTCAACACATTTTATTCATTCAAATCCCTCCTTACAATCAGAATGCTCTAAGCATCACTAAAATAGTAACTATACAATTCCGGGGTGTAACACATAACTTAAGTGGTTCGTCTAAAAACCTCACCCAGGTTCCACCCCACAAGCCCAAAGCAAGGGTTCGGCAATTTGCCCCATAGGCCCATAACAAGGGTTGGGCAGTCTACCCCATAGGCCCATTGCAAGGGTTGGGTCATGGAGGGGTGAGGGTCCCACCTTGGCATTCTGCCCCACAGGCCCGAGATATGGGTTGGGCATTGGAAGGTGGTAGACCGTAGGCCCTTAGGGATTCTCCTCTCCTAATGGGCTGAGTGATTCTTCTTATGTTTATCTATTTGTATTTATGATTATGTCTGATTTTGGATGTCTATATATTAATGCTAACAAGTATGTTGTTAATGTGATGAATATAGATTCCAATTTAGGGTTATTGTATTAAAAGGACATTATTTTGGAAAGAAGAAACCCTAAACCTAATCAACAACCAAATTCTATGGCAAACAAATGGATTTTAGGGCAAGTCTGGGTAAGGGACATTACATCCAAGGGCGCCTTTCTTCAAGAGGGGCACCTTTTTGAACTGTAGACTATGTTTTGCCTTGGCAACCAAAACGTGCACCTTCCAAAGTTAGCCAAATTTTGGCCTTTTTCCGTTTTGAGAAACTCCTTCGTTTGGACAACATCTTTTTGACCTTTTCCGCCATGGCTTCTTCGTTGGAGCTTTTGAGGTTTAGCTTTCAGCACCTGGTACTGGCCAATCTACCATTAATGGTTGTGGAGCTCCTAACTTCGTTCCTGAAAAATAGAAATAGACCCACCAGAGTAAAACATATCTTTTGATGATTTTGACTTGATCAGTGTGATCGTGAAGTCATTTAACCCTGTCAAAATCATTTTCAATCATTTTCGAGAAGGTCCTATTTTTTAGGGTTTCCCTACAAATAGGGGCATAAAACCCTAATTTTTAGTTTTCCAGAATTTTAACCATAGGTTCTTTGACAGAAAACCCACAAAGACCTCATGTTTGGTTTGACCTAAAACATACTTTCGACGGCATTTTTACATTGTTTAGCTCAATTTAAGCAGAATGCCAAAAATTTATGGCAAAAATTTATTTTGGGTATAACATTGTCAAACACAAAAAGTGGATTATCATATGACCATGCAACATCAAGATCAAATAATGAATTGTAGACCATCACATGTTCCTTCTGAACCTCCTGCTTCCCCTTCTCGTCCATACTCGCACAAAAGGAGATAGAATGCAAGCTCCCACCTATAATTCCCCTCAACAAATATTTACAGTCGTCAACCTCAAATTTTGTTTTGTTTTTCAAATTGCAGGCCTATGGCTACCATGGCAGCTAGTTTCGGTTCCATAGGCAAACCCTCATTCACTATTGACCTAGCTTCACCGATATGGAGGCATGCGTTGGCCTTGATATTGTAGTAGAAATCCATCCTTTTTTGAGAAGAAATCAAATTACAAATGAGGCTACTATTTCAAGGAGGGCAAAGGGACCAATGGAGAGGGCATTTAATAATGATGCCAGAGACATTGCTGACCAAGCCATTGGAAGAAGCCTCTATGCAAATGGTTTGTCTTTCAATGTTGTTTGATCACCTTATTGGCACAACATGGTAAGAAAAATAAATGAAGCTCCAAAAGGGTACACAAGCCCAGGTTATGAGAAGGTGTGTAGCACTATATTATCAAGGGAGGACAAGCATATAGAAGATTCATTATCTCACATCAAGGCCTCATATAAAGAAACAGGTGTGTCTATTATTTCCGATGGATGGAATGCAAGAAATAGACCATTAAAATTAATGTGATTGTAGTGTGCCCTAAAGGGGCAATGTTTCTAAAAGTTGTGGATTGTGAGGCATAGGTAAAGGATGCACAATTTATTGCTGACATGCTTATACAGTGCATTAATGAAGTGGGTCCTCAAAATATTGTCCAAGTTATAAAAAACAATGCGAAGAATTGTAGAGCTGCTGCTATGATAGTTGAGATGTGAATCTCACATATATTTTGGACATTTTGTGTTGTGCATTCCTTCAACCTCATGCTACAAAAGTTGGGTACAAAAATAGATTGGATCAAACAAGTCTATGCTAAAGCTGAAGAGATCCAAATGTTCATAACAAATCACCACATGTAGCAAGCTATTTTTAGATCATTATCGTCACTAGAGCTATTGACGGTAACTCAAACTTCAAACAATGCAATTTTTTGATGTTATGTTTTACTTTAATAATTTATTTAAAATATATATTGATTTTAATTATTTAATTTTTATTTTCAAATAGGTCGTTGAGATGACTTGTGAAGGTGTTAGGCGACTTTTGCTATGGTCATTAGCCAATCATGGTCTATATGGAGGCAATCAAACACTAAGAGGGCAGCAAATGTAAAACAAAAGATTCTAGATGACACTTGGTCTGATCAAGTGGAATATCTTCTTGGTTTCACCGAGCCCATCATGAGTATGATACACTTTAGTGACATGGATAAGCCATGCTTAGGGGAGGTTTATGATGGCATTGACTCAATGCTTGAGAAGATGAAACCTATCATAAATGCAAGAGAGATAGATCCTAAAGAAACTTTCTTCAAAAAGGCACATTCAATTTGTGTTGAGCGTTGGAACAAAAAGACCACCCCACTCCATCTTCTTGCCTTCGCTTTGATTCCCAAATATTACAGTCAAGAGAACCTTGATATACCAAACAATGTTTTTCTTCTCTATGACAAATATAGGAAGGATGCTCAATCTTGGTGGTACCTCAATGGCCACAAGATGCCACACCTTCAAGTTCTTGCAATAAAAGTTTTATCTCAAGTGAGTTTTGAATTTTTACCACTCTAAATTCAGTTTCAACTTTTAAGTTTTATCATTTAAAATTCGAATGCGATATTTTCAAATTTGACATTTGATTTACAATTTTTTTAATTTAATAACTCTAATAAGAGCTCCCTTTTGCTTCAATAGGTTGCTAGTTCTTCTTCAGTTAAGCGAATTGGAGTACATTCTCCTTCATCCACTCAGTGAAGCACAATCAATTGGCATCAAGCAAAGCAGAGGAGCTAGTTTTTGTTCATTCCAACTTGCACCTTCTTACTCACAAAGATGATGAGTACAAGGAAGGGGCACCAAAGATGTGGGATGTAGAACTACAGCAAGTTGACCTTGATCTTTCTTTTGCTATAGTTGCACAATTTTCAATTTTTTAGGAGTCAAGTAGTCAACATACTTTTAGTGCAAGTGCCAATGGGGTTCCATCATCTAATGTTAGTGTTGATGATGATCTTGGTCTTGATAATGAGCAATATGATGCAAATTAGTTAATTGGTTACTATTTGTGTTATTTAAATGTTAAACAGTGATAATCTATCATGACATTCAAGTTTGATCCTTTTGATATTGAAAACTCAATTTAAATTAGTATATTATGTTTCAAAAATTGAAATTTGTCATGGTTTTCTTTAGCATATGGATTGGTATATGACATTTTAAACTTAATTTTGTTTTTAGGTTGCATATATATATATATATATATATATATATATTTGAATATTTTATTATATTTTTGTACAAACATACCCAACACCGCACCCCCCACCCCCAAAAAAAAAAAAATCTGCCATACCCATGTATCTGTACCCATACCCATACCCGATTCGGCAACTTAGACCAAATGTCTTCAGCATGAAATATACAAGAAGTTGGATCCTAGGTTCTATAGTCCTCATAAGATTTTCCACAATGATTACAAGTTGAAGATAATTCTATCTTCAACGATTAATCCAATCTTTCATTTTCATGTCTAAAGATCACTAGGAGTAAAATTCCAAACCAAAGAAAACTTTCAGAGTTGGATGAGCAAAGGAAGACTATCATGGAACCCATAGTTGTTATTATATTGATTAAGAGGTAAACAAGGCATGAAAAAAGACCTACTCCTAAGCATCTCATCAAGTGGAAGAACCTAAAAGAGTGAAGATCAGACTTTTCTGTAGAAATACCATGAGTTGATAAGTGTTGAGAGCAGCTCTTTTTGGAATGGTTGGGCATATTATGCCCCAAGTTGTTCTATTGTCATTATCACTTATGTAAATTTATTGAATGGTCCACATGTGGTGCACATAACCTTTGATTACTTTATTACCTTTTTAATATGTATCTTCTAATGCAACACAAAATGGAACAGCATGAGGACAAACCTCTCTTCAAATTGATAGGGGAAGTTTCCTATAGTAAAACATTTTAAATAAAATACTAGAACCTATAGATACGACCTCTATCTTTTTATAAAATGTATAATTTAACTCTTGGGCTTTTCAGCATACATTGCAAAAGAAAATGAAAACATAAACTAAGTACTTGCCTATCATTTAGTTCTCAAATAAGGGTAAAAAGCTTAGCAAAAATTCTACTCAAGATGGTAGATTTTTATCTCTTTTTACTTAAAGAAAATAGCCTGTAGTAGTTGTTAATTGCTCAATCTTTCCAGCTAAAAGTAGAGGTTGAAGAGTGTGAGTACAACACAAGGATTGAATTGGTTAATGCAGGAGCCACATTTCAAAGGGCCATGGACATTGCTTTCAGAGAATTAATTGGAAAATGCATAATCATCTATATGGATGATCTGACAGTCTTTTCAAAGAGGAGAGAAAACCATGTAGAATACTTGAGGAAGGTATTTCAAAGATGTCAAAGGTATGGGATTTCCTTAAATCCAAAGACATGCATATTCGGGGTCACCGAGGGCAAATTAATGGGACACCTAATCACTGAGAATGGGATATTAATTGATCCTAAAAGCGTAGAGGCAATCTCAAGAATCAATTTGCTTTCTAGCCAAAAGGAATTGAGATCTTTCTTTGGGAAGATCAATTTTGTCAGAAAATTCATCACCAATTTTGCCGAAATAGTAAAACCTTTAAATGAGATGTTGAAAAAGGATGCCAAGATGGAGTGGACACCACCAGCAAAGGGAGCCTTTGAAGAGATCAAGTAGGCCATAGCTGATGCTCCTATCCTGGTCAGTCCAGATTACACAAAACCTTTCTCATGTCCCTTTGCATCAGAGCATTCTTGTGCTGCAATTCTTACTCAGCGAATAGAAATGAAGGAGAAGCATCCCATAGCTTTCATGAGCTCACCTCTTAAGGATGCAAAATTGAGGTATCCTAGCATTGAAAAGCAAGCTTATGCATTGGTGAAGGCCATCAAAACATTTAGACACTATATCTTGAGGAGTAAAGTTTTTGCCATCGTTCCCGATGCTACTGTTAAAACACTCTTGATGTAGAATGAGCTAGGAGAGAGAAGAGGAAAGTGGGTCGCCACAATCCAAGAATATGATATTGAATTACAGCTAATGAATCTAGTCCGTGGGCAAGGTTTAACTCAAACTATCGCCATCGAAGGGCCTGACCTGGTGCAACAAACATATGTATTGACCGACACCTCCCCAGAGGAGTGGTACTTGACTAGAAACGGAATCGTCTATTGTATCTTAACTAGGGCGCCCTTTTCCTTTAGGCACCCTAGTCAAGAAGAGGTGCCCATACTTCAATGCCTTAGAATATTTTCCATTCCGACAGTCAACACAAGGAAGGCACGTTAAACGAGGTAAAAAGTTGAAAATCTCATAAATTTTTCTAACTCTGCCAGCCATGGGCGCCCCTGAAGGAGAAAGGCGCCTAGCTTTTCAAGAGGTTAAAATCCAGAATTAGGGTTTCTGCCTCCAAGTCAACGTTGCTCAGAATCCTCCTAGCTCCGCAATGAATCAGTCAGCACGAACATCCGATCAATCGGTCAACCAGAATCTCAGATCAAAAAGAGGTCACAGAGAGGTGTTTCAGAACTTTGAAGACAAAAGACAATAAAATGGTTAAGTCTGGAGGAAATGGGCGCCCCTGAAGGAAAAGGGCGCCCAAGCTTTTGAGGTGTTAAATGATAAAATTTGTAGAAGGTACCTCCAACACAATATCGTCAGACTAGATCAAGCTTTCCAACGCATTCATCAACTCGTCTGTCGGAGTCGGTAGCCATCAGATGTCGCAAGTCGAACAGAGGAGAAAAAGTGTATAAAACAATAGAATTTGGAAGCAACAGTGGAAAATTCAAAATAAAAACGAAGTCTGGAAGAGATGGACGCCCCTGAAGGAGAAGGGCGCCTAGGGTTTAGAGCCACCAGAAGTAAGTTTTCGGAGATCAAGTATCCAAAAGACCCCTTCCAGAATCTTATTAGCTATCCAGTGAATCTGTCAGCTAGTCAGTCTAATCAGCACAACGCCCGGAATCACAAATTCATCTGAAGGTCAAAGACAAGCAAGGTTTTGAAAATCATGAAAATGGCTAACATTGGAGAAAATAGGTGCCCCTGTTAGAGATAGGCACTTGACAATTCAAAGGGTCAAATGAAGTTTTTGACAGACCACCTCTCCAGAACAATGTCGTCAGATTCGATCAAGCTCCATAATGAAATTTTCAGTTCGTTCGTTGGATCAATCTGGAAGTCAGGAGACAAAGCCGAATCAGGGTTGAAAATTGAGCAGAAGGTGAAAACAGTGAAAAAATGGCTAAGTCTGGAGAGACTAGGCGCCATACCTCAAAAAGGGTGCCCAACTTCTCATATCTTAGAGAAATTTTTAGAAATTTCAAAAATTTCAAAAAGAAAAAATGCCTTAGGTCAAATGCATGAGCTAAATTTAGGGTTTACAGAATTAGGGTTTGAGAAGCTGTTTCTCAAGACAAAAACTTATTTAAGGACATCTCTATGTATTATTTTTCATATTTTCTTGCAGGTGTCTTCAAGAAGAAATAGAGCAGCAACTTCAAACCTATATTTTTCAAGATTCAAGAACCTAAACTTGTTGGTTTTTTATAAAATTTTCAGATCAGCACTCAAAGAAGGCTTGCTTTTTCATATTTCTTCATCAAGAACATCAAATTTGTGAAAAAGGCCATTACTTTCAATTTTCAGCAAGCTGGTCCATATTTGTTCTATCTTCTAGACAAATTGTTGAAGAATTTTCTCAAGATTGCAGCAGTTGTTTTTATTTTGCATGTCAAATAAAACTTCAAATTCTTTCGTTTCTAATCTTTTGGGTCTATACTAAACCTTCTTCTGGAAAAAACCCATATCACAACTTTTTCAAAGAGACTTAAAGTGGTTTCTTTTTTAGTCAGAAGCCAGGGTTTGCAAAATCTGATCAACTGAGTTCATCCAGAATATGCTCATGAACAATACCCAGATACCAGTTTTTTTTGCTTTTTTTGGAGAAAATTAGGGTTTGCTGTTTTTTCAGTCTTCACTTCAAATTTTCAAAAAAGGACGATCTGGGTTGGCTTGTAATGAAATTCTAATCAAAACCCATATCTCAAAAAAAATTCAAAATTTCATCCGTTTGAGGAAGAAAAATCAGCAAACTAAAATTAGAAAGTTTGCCAAAACTTGTCAGAACCTAGGCATGTTTACTATCAATCTTCAAGTTTTGTAGAATGGAGTACATTCCTATAGAGTTCAAGACCAAATCAGCACTGTACCATGATTTTATAGAGACAGACAAGACTGACTTACACTATATTAAGCCAGTGTTCAATCTACGTCCTTTGGAAGATGCAGGCAACACCACCATCAAGCATCTTGGCCATTTAGGTCTTCTCGCAGTAGCGTCCATACCTTTCTCAGTACAGAGCTTAGAATTCGTAATTGCTTGTATCAAGCATTATAATCCAACCACAAGGGAAACCCAGTCAGTTGATGGAAGAATAATATGCAGCTTAAAGCCAGACATGATTGAGAAATGCTTCTCCATTCCACCATGGCCTGGAAGTGTTACCATCAACATTGAAGAATGTGAAAGGATATGGGAAGAGCATCAAGAAAAATATAGCAAGAAGATTGCACATAGGTGGTTGAAAGATGAATACAATACATTGCCAAAGAGCGTCAGGAGAGAAGAGTTCAAGGACGAATTTGCTATAATAATCACCCTACTCAACCGGATTACTGGTCAAGCAGATGCAACAAAGTTTCAGCCTTGGATGTTCTACGTGATACCTCACATAATGAAGAAAACAAAGTTCTATGACTGGCCTACATTGATCAATGATTGCCTTCACCATCAAATAACTGAATATTTTAATAGACATGCATTCCACATGGTCTCCTACCTAGTCTACTTGGTTGCCTATCAAGGTAAATTCAGAGGGTTAAACACGGAGGTGTAATGTCCCCTTCTCAACAGTGATCGATGAGGTGACCATTAGCCTATTCTTGAGACCCGTAGGCTACTCGGAGGTGGAATTTAGGGTTTCCTGGTCTGTTGGTGGTTGTTTTGGCTTTTCTGAAGTTTGCCCAAGGAATTCTGGAGTTCTATTTGTGGATTCTTTCCGGGTTTTCTAAGAGCTTCGCGGCAGTATAGCTGGCTTGTTGTTTGGAGCAATTTCCTGAATTTACTATTTTTAGTAAATTATATTTCCAGCAATGATCTTGATGGTTGCAGTTCAGTTGACTTCTCTCTCCAACCAATTCAATTGGCAGTGTTTGATTTGGTCCTTGGATGCTTTCAGGGAGAAAGTAGACTATCTTGATTAAAATAGTGATATATTTTAATATTGACCTTGGCCTAGTGACATAAAATAAAGTTGTGTTTTTAAAGTGGTCTTCAAGGGTGGACGCCTCATGAGGAAGGGGGGACTAATACTTTCTAAAGTTAAAAACATGACTTATCAAAAAGGTACGCCAACTTTGGGATAAGAGGATTATCTCATTTTATATTATAATTCTCTCTTAAAATGGGACGCCAATTTTGAGGAGGCTTTGAGTCAGCTTAGAATTCAAATTTGTGTTGACTCTTGATTTGGGCGCACTTTCTAGAGGCTTCTAGAAGTTCTCTCCAAGGCTTTAAATGGAGGGGTTGTTTCTTCATTTGGGATCTTTTGTCTATCACACCATTATGTTGCTGAATTGTTTTCAAACAAGGCTTGGAGGAAAGCTTACCTCTTAGCATTGGGCTCATCTTCTTGCTTGAAAGATAGCAACTAGTTGGGAGATAGTTTGTAGTTGAGTTATTTGGCATTGTAGCGAGCTTCTTTTATCTGTAGTTTCAGTTCCTTGCATTTTAGTCGAATTTTTCATAGTGCAGGCTTGTGTAGTTGATTGTGAGTTTTATTCATATATTCAAAAATATAAACATTATCATTTTGGGTATTGCATCATTGTGTGTCTTTGCCAGGGCCGACCCTTTGTGATTATTTGCAGATTTTTTAGAAGTTTTTTTGGATTTTTAAGAAGCAAGTCGCCCTTCTTGAGGGTCATACCAACTGGGGCTGCATTGGGAATTGCGCAAGAAAAAAAATAGAGTTGTGAGTTGGGGTTTCTTCATTGGGATAGGGGCACCACCCTTCTAGGAGTCTAATGCACTTGGTTCCATGCATTTTGGGTAAGTATTGAGCTAGTTGTGAGCTTTTGGGTGGTTTTCTATGCTGCTGGTCTGTCATTTCCAGCCAATAAACAGTCATATCAGATTTACAGGAGTTCATCTCATGGGTGGGATTGAGCCCAAGAAGTCAAGTAGAGTATAGGAGAGTCATTTACAGTTATTGCAGCATTAAATGGTTTCTAATCACGTGTGCTTGGCAGGCTCTCTAACATATTGTAAGTTGAACAGTAGTATTGTCAGCATTTCTCCTATTTTGCTCTAATTCTTGTAATTCTCATGATTGTGGAAGAGACTGGCATGTTTCAGTCTTAGTTAGTTTCAATTCCTTGTATCACCCACTGAAAAAGTGGAAGAGGTTGGCTTGCCGCCGATTCAATTACTATAATGTATTGCTACATTTTGTTGATCGGTTGAGCCGTCACAAGATCATGGATCCTCTGACCATATGCTCGACCCTCCTCCCATATCAGGTCTTAGGGCGCATTCTTGGTTAGAGTTACTTTCTACTCAAGTAGTGCGTAGGGATCCTCTGACCATATGCTCGCCCCTCCTCCCATCATGGATCTTAGGGCACATTCTTGGTTAGAGTTACCAATTCTGCAAGTTTTCCAATCTTGCTAACGATCCCCTTCAAGTATGCTCTCACCTTGCCAATACTGGGATCTGGGTTGATCAGAGAGTGAAGGGTTCCATTCAGCTAGTTTATGTTTGCACTAATGCTAATGGGTGAATTTAGCTGTGTAAGAAAATGAAAAAATTGGCCGGTTTATTTCAGGAGGGTTCTTTAAATGTTCAACATGTCTACAATTATTACACTCAGTTGCAGTTCACTACAGCATCACATCATTACAAAAGAGTGAATGAAGCATTCTTAATCTATAGAGTGCATGACCTGGACAACGAGCTACATGTTCGCATCTCATCTATTACCAGGACAGCAATGTCAGAATGGGCTGATTGGTTTATTCAATTTGCCACTTTCACTTACCTAAGGGTCTACGGCTATTCAGGAGCTCCTCTTATGTTACCAAGGTATCCGTCAGATGAAGTCGTGTGTATGGAATTTCTCAGACAGGTATCAAATGTTCACACTCGCCTGCGCAACAAAAAGAAACCAGCCTTCAGCTTTCCTTTTGCTTTAGGTATTTATAGTTGCAAATCATCCGTAGACGCTAAAATAATGGGTAATGAGTTAGATAAACTTGGTCTCAAGCCTTTCAGCGAGAGACGATCATATGACAGATTTTATACTTAGATATTTTATACGTATTTCCTTAAAATCAATAATGACAGGATTGACAACAGCTGGCAAGAAGGACTCAAAATCAGCTTACAAGCCTTCAATGACAGATTTTATACTTGGAGACTGACTAATGAATGAAAAACAAGTGACTTGTGGTTTACAACTCGACACAATACAAAAAAATGATATGGGTGCACAAGATATTCAGTGGACAATTCTAGCATTGGCTTCGAGCTATTCCTTTATGATAAATTCAAAAGTGAGACCCAAACATTTGATTACAAATTAATTATGCACGATGATCTGAACTTTCTAATACATTGACATGCTGTCTAACACCCTCAAAACAAAAATTGCAATCTAGTTGGCTCAATCAGGACTATAGGGATGCCCTAACCTAATGCTATCGATAAATAAAGTCTAGGTGGCTTCTCATAGGGCATCTATTGTGGAAATAACTATTCCTTGTTTAGAGTTCTGTTTTCCATAGGTTCCCCCTTGAAGTGGCACTGGTTTCTCACTTCTGTCCCTTGCTATTTTCAGCCTCACACTGTAGGTTATATGTCAGATATGCTCTGTTTAGTATTATTGTTTGAATACTGGATTGAACTACTACTGTTATTCTGGATAAATGTTCACACTTTTATGACAATGTTGTTGTCAGTCAGAATTCTGATCTCTATGTGGTATTGGATTGAGTTATTGCTGTTATCTGAAGAATTTTCCCTTCCACGACATATTATTTTCATTACAGGTTGGTACTATTGAACGAAAACAATTTAAACATTTAAGATCAATTACTTTAATCTTTGGACACTGGTACAGATGTGATGATACTGTTTATGCAAATTTCACATAAAATGATGGTATCTTTGCCACTGAATGGAAGCAAGACATCTAGCAAGGTAAATGTAGAGATAACATTAGATCCAACGAGACGTTCTAGTTCCTTCTATAAACTAGGTTTTAATCAGTAGATTAGATGAATATGTTCAGAGAACTTCCTTGCCATAGGTACTGGGCTATTAGAAAAAGAAACTAGGATCTACCAAACTGAAATTAGTTGAGATTGAACTGGATTAGAAGCCAAAACTTCTAAATACAGATGGTAGGAAGTAGGACTTGCTCCAAAAATGAACTCTTACTAACTTACAAATTTCCTTTCTCATGTTACGTGATGGACTTTATGTAGAGGAAAGCCTAGAAGTTCATTTTCCCCTTTTTAAGAAGTTACTAATTCCCCAGAAAGATGAAGATCATACTAATAGCAATTACTAATCTGGTACTAATTATAGTCACGTTAAACTATGAACTTCACATCAGTACAAAGACTAGTAAATTATAACACTAAGGTATTGGTTCAACATCTTAACGATGATACTAATTTCACTTAATATTTCAAAGTATGTTCTCTTTGTAGAAATTCAAAATCATTACAGGTAAAAAATGCTTTGATGTTGTTTAGACAAAGAAAAAGGGACACCTGGATTGCAATTGCCATCTGGAGATTCACAATTAGTACAATGGAGGTGAACATTGTTGTCCCAACAGAGTATATATCAATCATTTGGCCATTTGCTCGATCAGAATAATTTGAATAGCTGAGAAGAATGACAAAAAAAGAGAGAAGTGCCTGCCATAATAGTAAGCTCGATTAGAGTCTATAAAGACATGAAGTGAAGATTGAAGCAGGGAACTCAGTGGAAAATCATAGCTGAAGGGAAGAAATTACACAATGATAATCCCTATTAACTGATTGTCTAGAAAACCTTGCCCTTAACTTTAAGTTATTATGAGATCAGTGCCTGCCTGAATAATACCATTGAAGAACCACAAAGTTATTTTCCAGGTAGTGAAAGATTGATTTCTTTGGCCCTGCATGTGCAAGTGGGATTAAAACTGAACTAAGAAAGGGTTCTTGCAACCAAACGAAATAAGATGCTAGACCAAAATAATCAATTTACCATGGTTTTTGAAAAAGCTAACCTATTTTTCACAAAGAAATTGTTTGCAAAACTTAACAAACAAATGTTTAAAAAGGGAATAGAAAAATGAAAGCTATCAGAAACCTTTTTTGAAAAATAGGACCACTAGAAGAATTTAAAACATGGCCAGCTTAAAACTGTCCCCATCAGCATTACAAATGTACCTGCCTATACAGACGTGGAAACTGCAACCGATAAATTGACTTCACATCTTGGTCAAAAATAGCCACCACACCAACAGGAAATGCTGTAAAGAGTGGATTGTACAATGATAAAAACCAATCTGCGTATACTGACTGTCCTGAAAACATGGTTATTGCATTCCAGAAGAAAATGGAAAACCCAAATATAATGTTCTTGTAGAAAAAGTATTTTATCTGCAAGGAAAAATAATGAAGTTGCTGGATCAAATTCTGTCTAAAGTGTTGAGAACAAATTTAACTTAATTTTATTTGTCAGTTTTCATGGCTTGATCTAAAGGAGCTCAATGTGCTTGTTAGTAGGAAGAATTTACATAAAAGTAGCGTTTTTATATACCAGGAATGAGATCCGTGTATAGCACCAGGCACCATGAACTAAAAGAAGACGTTCAAGAAAGCGGAACTGTGCCATAGAAAAATCTGCTGCCATGGTTGCCTGCATGATAAAAGAAAATATATATAAAGTCCTTTTTCACTTATAATATCAACTGCACTAATATCAAAGAGCAACACTATCAGTTTCTCAGAAATTACTTTTGCCTCAATAAAAAATTAGGACTCCCCTAAAGTAGAACTTTAAAAAACTGAATTTATCTAAATTTTTTTGATCAAAGAATTTTTGTTTATGTAATCAATGCAGAAATGAAAGTAATCCATTAAATCTATATGGATGTGGATCATCCACCTTTATCTATAGCAAAATGAAAGTTATCAAGTAAATTTATATGGGATAAGAAAGAACCTGTTGTCCTTCAACACCACTGATTCCAACACCAATGTTTGCTTTTTGGATCATACCAACATCATTTGCACCATCACCAATCGATAAGCAAATCTTGTTGCCATCTTTACGCACAAGTTCTGTGACAAGTGCCTTTTGTTTAGGGGACACCCGACAGCAAATCACAGAATCACATTGAAGGGATAATGTTAAGAACATCTTTTTCAAGTTTTCATCTGAAAGAACAAACCCAAGTGCTTTTCCATCAATAATGACTGCATTAGATGTTTCTTCTTTCTGACCGCCCAAAGCAGCTTTTCCTGCTTGAATTTTCTCAGAGACTAATAATGTACATATCTGGAATTGATTCAAGAATATCAACATGTGTTGAGTTAGGTTAATACATAATCCCCATAGTAAGCCATAAGAAGAGGAGAGAAAAAATTTATACATAGGCATATAGAGTAAATACATATCCCTATTCACACACACACACACACACACACACACACACATATATATATAATCAATTAATACGTCAAGCAAATGTATTTATGATGGTCTGAATTCCATAGAAGATTACACTTTCTATCTTTCATTATGCAAAAAGACAACTGCAGAAAATAAAGAACATGTTGTAGCCATCCAAAACTGAAACTTGATGGCTGTTTTTATCCTTGATTAGTTATCATTTGTATGTCAAGTCCATATGAGTGACAATGTTTTGCAGACAAGCTGTAAAAATGTCATGTCATGGTCTAGTATTTCAAATTAACAGCTTTGTAGATTATTTGTGATTGCATTAATAAAGTTCCCACCTCTATGTGCAGATGACTTTGGCAGTGGAAAGTTGAAGCAAAAAAAGAAATGGCTAAGACTTGAAAAACAAAGAGATTAGCAAGTGAAAGTAAAAGGTGACATTTCAAACATAAAATAATATCCTAGAAAAAGACAAATTTCCTGTTCAAGGACAGCTAAGGTGGCAACAGCATGGAAAAGTCCTACCAAAAATGCAATGGTTAGTATATGTAAGTCACACCCAAGGAGAAAAGGGGAAGCACACCTTATAGAATGCTTTCTCTTTTCCTCCCAAGCTGCCTTATCCACATGCTTTCTTTGACTTTTTCCTGCACGTACATTTTGATTGCCCCCTTGTTATTTGGACATTTTTTTATACTAATACCTAAGTTACCGGAATCGCTCACTTGCCCTGTCGATTCCGGGTACGGGACGTTTCGGAGTCTAGTACGCCACGGAATCCCTGTGGATTCGGTCAAGAATCATGATTTTGCAGCCTGAAATGTAACAGTGATTTCTTGCCGAATCTGGGCGTTTTTGGAATGACGTGGTGTTTTTCCAGCGCGGGGATTGAATTCTTTTTACCTTTTTGTCTATTAAAAAAAAAAAACCAAAACCCTGGCGTTATAACACAACAAGTTTGTTCTCGTTTTCTGAGGTCGTTTTCTCTGCGAAAATAGACAACGGCAACGAGTTTGTTTGTTGGCGTGAGGGCAGGAAAGCTCAAGTGGCGATGGCAGGAAATCTCCAGTCGACGCTTGCAAACCAAGCACGGCATCTGAAGCGAGGAGGACTAAGCATCAATATCTCATTTTTTTTCCTTTTCCTTCTTTTCATTTTTTTAAATGTTTAAAACTTTTGAAGTTTAATTTTAATCATTAATATAAATTAATTTATATTCATTATTTATTGTTTTAATTTTTTATTTTTAATATTGTGTATTTTAATTTTAAAGCTTAAAAAATAAATTTCAATTTTAAAATTTATTATAATATAATAATAGATGTAAATTAGTAAATGTTAAGAACTTAAATTATTTATTATTATAATAGACTATAATATATTATTATATTTTTTTATTTTAATTTTAAATGTTAATTTTAATAATTTTAATTTTTTCGAATATGGTATATTTATTATGGTAGTTCTAAGTTTATGTTAGCATATGTATGATATGTGGTATTTTAAATTTAATTCTTGTTTTTAATTTTTAGGCTGCAAATATGTCTATATGTATGATTTTTATATGTTTTATGTACGGACGTACCCAAACGTACCCACCCCTAAAAAAAAAAGTACCGTACCCATACCCATACCCACGTACTAGTACCCAATTTGGCAACTTAGGCTAATACCCCATTTATTCATCCACTTGTCATTTTGTTTCATCCACGTGCTCTTCCATCTATCTAATTTCTCTTCTGTCGCCATTTTGGGCCAACAGAGCAGCTCCATGTTCTTTAATCTTTTTAAATAACTTTGCAACTGGATCATAACTGATGTCTCCATAGAAAAGGAACTAGCCTCGACTAAGGCAATCTTGTAGGGAACTAATGATTTTATTTTGAGGCTACTTAGGATTAGATGTTTTTGTAATATCTCTATCTGCACTTCATTGTTGATGTCTTGCCACCCCAAACTTCACACCCATATAGCACCACTGGCACCACTAACAACCCAAAAAGAGTTTTCTTAGTTTTCCAATCCCATAGTTCAGCCCTTCTACATCGATTTTGCAATGAGTATAAGGCTTTCCATCCCCCTTGTATCTTTTTTGCTCTACATGCCTCCCAACTCAGTTTATTGTGGAAATCAAGGCCAATATATTTATAACTGTTAATTGCTTGTAAGGGATTGCCTTGAAAAAAAACAAACCATATGAACCTTTTTTCTCTTCAAGGTAAAGATCATGACCTTAGCTTTATTGGTGTTCACTTGCATCCCAACCTCTTGAAAAAACAATTCTAGAGTAAGTGTTCTCTCAAATCATGCTTGTTTTTGCCATTAAAATAAGATCATTTGCATTTAAAAGCAACTTTATTACATAGCTGGTCAAGTGAACACCCCCATCCCCAAACTTGTCTATCCACTCCTCTAATTTGCCAATGTAGAACCCAAATAGAGTAGGAGATAGCGGGCAGCCTTGTTTGACCCCAATGTCACCCCAGAAACACTAGAATGACTTTCAAAATTCTCACGTTTTTAATATTTTATTTAAACCCAGGAAATAAAGTGACTTATTAATCTTCATTTAAATATCCCACTAAAGTCACTTTATGAAACTTATTAAATTAATTAAATAATACTACCCATAAAATATGCTTGGTCGGATAATATTAAGTAATTAAATTAAAAATATTCCTTGTTGCTTGACTTTAGCCCATGGGAATAAGATAGGCTAATTGGTCACTCCAGATTACTCCTCAGAATGGAGACATTACAAGGGGGCTGACATAGATAGCTAAAAGCCTAAAACATTTATTCGTTATAATTTACATTAGTTATTTTGTACCTTTAGTTAATTGGCGAGTGTAGTATACCTTGTTGATTGATTGAATTAGTTTTGGAGAGTTGTTGACGGTTTTAATTCTTTGACACCCACCAGTAAACTTATATACTTGTTTTATGGTTCAAAAAAGAGACCATGTTGTTGGAACATCATTCCCTTCCCCATTTTTGTATAAGACCATAGAAACATTGAATGAACAAAAGAATTATTATATCTTCTTGAACATATTGCTATTCCTCATATGAGTCACTCATGAATGTATAAACCAGTTTACTTTGCTTATGTGATTGCATGTCTAGATAGGCAAGTAAACACCAACCAAAACTCAGATATCCTACCTATATTTCAATACTACAATTTTAGAATTTTTTTATCAATGTCTATTTGCAGTGTCTCCTTATTATTATCATTCTTGGAGTCTATGATTACAATACAAGAAAATTAAGTAATTTCTTTTTCATCTTTTCAAAACTTTCCCTCCCTTTCTTTTGTAACCCAGCTAACTGTTTCTTCTATTTAACTTTTATTCTGTTGAGAAATCAAACCATTTAGATGGTAAAAAATGTAGAAACACTATAAAAATGATAAAATATCTTCCCAAAATGAAAAGAGAAAGATAGAAACCTCGTTTATGTTCTTGTTCTCTTTCAATGCTTCTGCTTGAAGTACACCACTATCTTCTAAACGTATAATGTGTTTTCTCATGTTATGTTGCAAAATTCTGCAGGCATAACCAATATTTATTGCTGTTTCCATTTTATCTCCAGTCAAAACCCAGATTTTGATTCCAGCAGTTGCAAGATTACAAATAGCTTGAGGAACACCAACCTGCAAATGCCATGTACAATATTTTAATACAGTTTCGACAGCCAGACCATAATAAAAACCTAAAATACAATACTATGATTTGTGCTAATCACTCAGATAATGAATAATAAAGAGATGAAAAAACTTTAATAAGTATGAAAATGATTCACATATTCCTTACAACAGGTATATGAATGAATGTCTATATGTATCACAGGTTTCAAGCTCCTGAACAAGGTAATTAATAGAATAACATGAGATGCACAGGCCAAAAGCTTCCATTATGTAAGCAAACATTCACTACCAGTGAAATCTTGAAAGTGTTTATTTTACAATGGAATTTCAAAAATCAGTTAATGTGAATAAATTGTTGTCCCAAAAGAAAGTTTTCATTGTATGTCAAGTTATAAGTCAAATCTAGTCGTTTTTTCATTTGGGAGTCATACTTAAATCCATGTTCCCAATGGTTGTTAATATTGTCATTGTTTTTAGTGAACACATTTGCAAGGTCAAAGAAAGGAGTTATTCGGTGTATGAGGAAATGAGGCAGAGAAATAATCATCAAGGTTTCTAGAACACATCACAACAAAGGAGTTGCACTTTTCAGTAATTTTAAATTACATAAGGGTGTATAAGTGATCTAGGTGCACACCAAGAGGGAGATTATCATGTTTTGGTGAACCGTAATGTCCCCTTTTCCTAGGCAGTGGTCAGACGCAGTGGTAAGTCTACCAACTGGTCCCCGTAGGCTAATAGGGTGTTCAAGGGATCCCTTTAGGGCATCTTTGGTTCTTCAACGGCCCTTTCGGTGTTTATTTCAGTACTCTTCAACTCACTCTCCCAATTTATTTGCGGTGTGCCTTCCGAAGGCCATTCTAGACACTTTGACGCACACTTACTATTTTTAGTAAGTCACTTGGATGTGTTGCTCATACTTACTATTTATAGTAAGTTATGGGTATGGTCGATTGGCAGAGTTACTACTTTTGGCATTATGGCATAATTATATCCTAGAGTTATTTGGTTAATATTGGTCCTATGCATTTAATATTAATAATGTCAAATAATAAAGTTAAATTAAATAATTTAACTTTGTGTTATTAAAATATATTAAAAGGGTGAAAATATCATATATAATAAAACCAAGGCGATAATGTGTGAAGGTTTTGCATGCCCTTGAGATGTTGCAAAGGCAGGTGCGAACGCGGGCAACGAAGGGAAGTCTGTGCAGACTAGCGCAAGGTATAATGAAGTGTCCAAAGGTAAGAAATGCTCGAGTGGTAAGAAGAATGGTTGTACAGCAGGAGGAGATGGGAAGCATCAGTACTCCCTTTCGCTCGGCCACAGGTTCCTAGGAAACTAAATTGCACTATCTGCCTCATGTCCCAGAGTTTCATCCTTTGGGTGCTGGAAGGGGTTCAGTTCAAGTGGATACTATTGCAGATCCGATTTCCTTGGAGAAATGCAAAAACCAGGAAAATCCATTCCACGAATGCAATGCCTTCTTCTTGGATCAAATTCGATGGGCTAACCCTAGCCCTTCTCCCCTAAAATCGCTCCTGATCCTTGTTGCAACTTCCAATATGGAGCGTATGCAACACTCCACCAACATTTCCTACACTGTTGGCAATTCGAAGGTGGTCTTTACAGACGAACCCGCGGATCTCCTTATTTTGATGAGTGCATCAATGAGATCTCTACGAATACTGGATCTCTCTCACTGATTTTAAGATTCATGTGCAGGCGACTATCTTTAGACTCGGTTTTAGCCTGGGGCAAAAACTCCTGGAGCGATCTCCCCCTTCCTATGGTCGAATCTCTGGATTTTGGCTTTTTTTGTTTTCCTTCAATTCGGCTAAAGATTGCAATTTTGTGGTGCAGAAAGGTCCATGGTTTTTTGGAAATTCAAGTATTTTTTTGACACCTTGGACCCCCTTCTTCAATCCAGCCACTGCCAAGATTATAGATATTCCTTTGTGGATAAGGCTTTACAATTTGCCTCCCGTTATGCGAACTCCAGATCTCATGAAAAATCTTATTGAATATGTGGGTGCTTTTATTAAGATTGTTTTGGCGGAGGCTGCTTCTGCTCGTAGATTCACAAGGGCATGTGCTTTAGTTGACATTTTCAGACCTCTTCCCCACTCCATCCGAATTCACTCTTCTAAGGGTACTTGGACACAGTTTTTGAATTTTGAAGGGCTTCCTTTCAAGTGTTTTCGCTGCAATAAATTGGGACACAAAGTTGAGGCCTTCTATGATAAGCATTTACCTAGTTCGACATATATCTGACTCAAAAAATGGGTGAAGAAGTCTGGTGAACTAGATGTTGATTTTATCTAGCGGAATCACGAGAAGTTCATTTCCCCTAACTCAGCCCCTGAGTTTGTTTTTGCACCTCCTTTGGCTGCCACCTCTTCCCCTTTGGCTAATCTAGTTACCAACAATGCTCATGATTTTCTACCTGATTTTCAGGAGGGTGGCTTTGAATCAAAAGACACGTATCCCTTCATGGAGGATCTGGAAGAGTTCGATCATTTCAAAAATGATTTAGTTTTGGTTCCTCCATCGAAACATGGCACTGCTCAAAGGGAGTACAGCAAAATCAAACCAGATTGTGGGACTACGAGGAAGAAAGGGCGGAAAACAAATGTTGAGAAACTCTGCATTGAAGGAACGGATGTTGTGGAAGGAGGGTCTCAGTGGACTATGGAGAATGTTCTTTCAAGGCATGGCAAAAAAGCTTAGTTTATTTTAGTTTTAGGCTTAATGTCATGTGTGTTTTGTAACTAGGTTCTCATTTGACTATTTATGGGGTCTGATGCAAGAAGTATCTTGACCAAGTTCGCAGCAATGGTGATTCATTACCTCTTGAGCGCCAAAACTAGTATTTTCCTACAAGTGGTGTTTCTTCCTTTCTGACTTGGTTAAGTCTTGATTTGCTGGCTCAAATGAGGTCAATACACTCTCATTTTGCATGATTAAGGGTTTAGAAACCCGCCATGTATCATGTTGAATGTTTCTAGGCACTTTGTTGTCAATTCGCATACCTCCATTAGTGGAGTTCGTTGCATTTTGGGCCTATATATAGACGCCCTGCCATTCATTGAAAACACACATTGAGCAATCCGAGTTTAGTATCTTGTTGAGCTCTCATATCTATCTCATTGTATTGGTTGCATTTTTTGTATTATTGAGATTGAAAAATACAGAGAATTTTTACCAGCAATTACCAGTTACTGTGCTTATATCCTTTTGAGTTCAAAGTGAGGTATTTATGAACTATAGTTGAGTAGGAATATAGTAGTGGAATCACCTTTGAGAGAAGAAATATAGGAATTCACTATAGAGTGAAATACTATCACGAAGAAGCCATTTGCAGTTCGAATTCTAGAAGAATCTAGAAGAGTAAACCTAGAAGGAGAAGCTTTGGAAAACAGGCACGGGGAAATTCTCCTCTTTCTTCTTTGTTTTTGATTAATCAAAGGAAAAGAATTCTTTGTGTTTTTCATTGTGCATTGATTGAAAGTTAGGCATAGTTGTTTGACTGTGTGAAAGAAGTATCATGTTTTCTGCTTTGTGTTGCTGTGTTTGCAAATGCTGAAAAATGTTTCCTAAATGCAATGTAGATGTAAGGGATAGGAAATTGTTTAATTACTTTGCTTAAAAAGGGAATTTTAAGTATAGAGAATTATTGTGAATGAAGAAATAGGAAGGAACTGAAATGCATTTTGTATGAATATTGTTTATTCTGTATGATCTTTGTATATGGGGAATACGAGGAATTAGTTAATATCTATTAGGACCGAAATGAAGGCAGAACCAAGTATGGTCTAAAGCTCAAGTTATTACGTTAACTAAGATAAGCTAAGTACTCTATGGATAAAGATTTTCAGATTAGGAGTTACATGAGGGACACTTGTAAGCTATTGCATTTATTAAATAGATAAGTTGTTGTAGGGAGTCTGGGGTGACTGACTACCCATTGAAGGACTTAGCCTACGCGTAGGATAAGATAGCCCCAAGTCAAACTGAACCTAACATAATGTATGTGATAGATGATCGACAGTTGAAATATTGTTTGAACACTTTGGCCAAAGTAGTGTGATACACCTACATCCACTTAGACTATGAGATGGTTACACTATTAGTTCATTGTTGTCTAGTTTTGCATACTAGATTGAGATTGTGGGATTACAAGGATTTAGCTATGTAGGACACAACACTATGCTCAGTTGGTTAAACAGAACCGGTTACCCAACCAATCTCTTTGTAGAAGGGAGGGCCATTTATTTAACAATAAACATGTGGGGACCGCACTATAAGTCTGTAGTTGGCGGAAAAGCACCTGAGTGAGATTCTCCTCCACAACAGACTACTGAAGCACCAAGGTTTGAAAAGGAAGATCCTAGACCATCTTATTCCTATTTGCTCAAAGCTCTCTAAGCTATGTTATATACTTGTATGTATTCTTACTCTGTTGTTTACTTAAAAAGAAAAAGTAATGATGTTGTTTCAATTAGTTTTTTAAATGCAATGTTGCAATGAAAAGAAAAGAAAAGTTTTGTTACTTTGTCTTTACACATGTTTCCTTTTGTTATATATGTGAAAATGTTAAAAAAAAATTATTACCCAAGGGTTAGGTCGTTACAAACTACAGGCATGTCAACAATGGTCGAACTGGATTTGCTCCTTAGTGGTCTGAAAACCCTAATTTCCAGCTACGGTTTGACTGAAAATGACACCCAAATAGTACAGTCAGCTGGTGAATGCACTGAAATGAGGATATTTGCTGAGAAGAAGCCCCCAATCTGCAATTATATTTTGATAGCTCACTGCTGCAATCAATTCTAAATGCAAATTAATCTGTGATGAAGACCAGTGATGCCCAAATGGAAACCCTAGGTAGATTTCCCTATTTTGTGAACTGGGTTTTTGTCCAATTCACTATCCTCCAAGGGATTTCGTCCTCGAAAGACCTGTATGTTGCTGAAACCCTCTTTCAGAGCTCAAACCTGCAAATTGGTTTTTGTCAAAATGAGAATAGAATGCCCAAAAATGAGCCCAACATATTACTTTATAACCTCCCATGAGGTTTTTTATAAAAGCTAATAAAATAATCCTCCCAAAAGGCTATGCCCATCTTGAGGGTCTTTCCTCATCAAAAAAAAGGGCCACTTTTTAAAAACAACTTTGAGTTACTAGGATAGGGGCACTTTTCACTATTCCCCTAATAATTTTTTGTTACTATTCACTTTTCACCATTCCATTAAAGCAAACTTTAATATTTCCAATTTATCCATGGATTCATCACCTGCACTCCAAACTAAAAGGCGCGTAAAGCTCCCAGCTAAGATCCACACCCCTCGGATTGGGTCCTCTAACCATTCTGCTGACCTGCGAGAACCCTAATAGTAGGCCAACCTCCGCTAAATTTTGAGCTACCTAAGGAAAGGACATTAAACAACTTCCCAGCAATAGCATTGTGTTCCTCCTTACTTTTCCTCCTTGCACTTGATTGCATGTGAATCTCCCATCAAAATAAAATTAGGGGAGAATAAGAAGAATCTATTGTATTAGATTTTTGAGCAGATTTATATGGCTATGCATATATTAGAATAGCATGTAGGTATTGACTAGATGAAATTCTAATTTGACTTCGTGAGGAAAGAAAATTCCCATCAACCCCAAGGGGGTAAATTGACATGATATAAAAGTATACATGGTAGGTTCCCAATTGAAAGGGGGGCACATTTTTGGACAGATAAAGGTTTGTTTGCTTCCCTAATTCCCTGAAAACTTTATAATTTTTCCTAAGCTCATTATCATTATTTCTTGAAGAAGAACCATGTAAACATGCTCCCTTTATTTTTTCTTTGAGATGATAACATCCACTTATGTTGTATGATAGGATCTGCATCAGAGGAGATGTGGATCATCCAAGGTACTTTCCTTTAGAGTAGTCTCTAATTTTATAACTTGAGGTGTTCATATTTGCATGAATTCAGTCGTCAATCCCATGGATTGTTTTTTCATTTGTATTGATTCATTCAGTGAATGTCTTCATCTTTTTCTTAGGATTGGACTTATTTTTAGGCTCCCAAATTTTGCTAATCTGTTGAGATCAAATCTGTTGGCATGGCATTCACTTGAAGACTCTTTTTGCTTCTTGAGTTGGGTTGATTAATATCCACCTTTGCTGCAAACTGAATCAGCTCATAGCTCTTACCTTTATGACCAGATCCATTGGTCGCAAGTTTCTTTCGGTCTTCTCTTGAGAGGGGGGTGTACTCCTGGGTACTGTGATTCTCATCCACTTCCTCTACCTCTAGATCCTCCAGCACTGCAGACAGATTGGATGAAAACATATGCTTTGTTTGTTTTGTTGCTTCTTTGACTTTTCATCAATAAATTTTTTAAACATGTTCTCATTTCGTTGATTGTTCTCAATGTTCTTTGGATCACTTCAGGTGCACAAGCAGCTGTTGCTATTTTTTGTTTCATTTGATAATATGAGTAAGAATGGATTGAGTTGCAGGATTCCCAAGTTGGACATACCATGGCCAAATGTGTGTGCTCGTGACAAATCAAGCATCTAGGAGTAAAGGTTTTCATTAGGAACAGACTTCTCCCTTTCAATTCATCCTCTGGCTAAAATAAGATGATTTGGCAATAGCTTCTCTCAATCCATATTTACACAAATTTTTGCATAGTTTAGGACTCAGAAGCAATCAATATCTTACCATTATGAAAATTGTACTTGGTAAATCCTTTGCCAGCTTAAGGCTGGAGACAAGTGCTTCATAATAAGCCCTGATTTCTTCATTGAACTGAGGCCCTAATTAGGATATAAGATACTTCTCCTGATTAGTGGAGAAAAACATTAAGAAGTAGCCTTTGGGTATCATGCAGACTCCAGAGCATCATAGATCCAAAATCTGAGAGTTTTGGGTCCAGGAAAATATCTTATAAACCTGCAAATTGAAGTTCTTTACTTAAGCACCCATAATCTATTTTCCATTTCATCCTTTGAGAAAGAAAATTTTGGGGGATTTTACAGCTTAAGGTAGCAGCCATCCTCCTTTTCGGCATTAAAGTGAGCTATGATGACAGTTTTCTTGGCATGATTTTGCACAAAATTTCTGGTTCTTCCTTATGAACTTGTAATGCCTTTTTCAATATGCAAAATATGAAAATTTGGCCTATGTTTGTGGTAAAAGACTGTGTCAGGAGACCATTGAATCCTACTTGGGGCTACCCTTCAATCAACAATTGGTTAGTTAGTGGCATAGCAATCTGGTGGGACTTGATGCTGTTATTTGTGACAGGAAAAATAGGAGTGGTGAGAGCATAGATATGGTAGCTAGCAAGTGGTTAGAGCAACAGACACACATATATATACAAAAATTTGTGTGTCTGTGTGTACACAGACATGTATATGTATGTATCTATGTACAAACATATATACATATATTATATATAAGAGAGGAACCTATACACATACACAAGGGTACCTTCAATATGGGTAAATAATATTTTAATAAGATGAGTACTTAACTTTTTGGAACCAATGCCTTATCAATTTGCGTACATAGAAATGTGTGGTAATATCCACATCCAAACCAAATGGGGGATTTATAACAGGTACTATACATCTGTACCTTTGTATACATGCATGATGCAACCTTCATATAAATGTACTAATGATATTATTTGAGACTTGAATACAGACTAAAAATTATTTAAGAATAATTTAGGACACTTTTAAGATGTTGGAGATGCTTATCTTAGCAGAATAAAACAAGGATATCTCTGTTAAACTTTGCAGCAATGATCCAAAGGAATCGCAATATAATGAGAGAATGAAAACTGCCTAAGCATAATCTGTATAAGTGCCCAATGTGTTGAAAATTCAAAATTTCTCAATGTTTTGCACCTGTAGTTTGTCCTCAATGGCAGTAGCTCCAACAAGAATCAAATTTCTTTCAATTTCTTCAGCTAACTCTTCCAGACTTTGACTCTGTTCATCAGAATTGATGATATCCTGTTTTGCTCTGATCCATCTCTTCTGTGCATGTTTAAAAAAAAAATTATTCCAATGAAGCAGAAATAGATCTTGATGAATGAAATCATGTTTTCATCTCTGTTCCTTAAATTCAGCATGAAAAAATATGCCCATACACAACAAGACATGCAACTAAATGCACTTGCCTCCCATTCCAAGTAGGATTCTTCATCAAGTTTCGAATATGCCAAAGCCAGCGTTCTAAGGCCTGCATCTCCATATTCTTTCAAATGATCCAGTGTTATGTATCTCCACTTCTCTACTTCTGAAGAAAGTCTCTCAAAAATGACATTATCAGCACCTTTGCATAAAAGTAAAATCTGACCACCTGGATCACGGACAATCACGGACATTCGCTTCCTGAAAACCAATTGATGACAAATTAAGTTTACACTATTGATTTCCAAGTAAATTTCACCCAAAACCTGTTACATGTATATTTTTAAGTTTTAAACAAACGAATTGTGAAATGTAATTGAAATCAATGAATCATGCGATACCTTGTACTGCTGAAATCAATTGTTTTGAGCACCTTGTATTCATATTCATAGTAGCTCCCAGTCGATTGATAAAATCGAATAAACAGTGATGACGCTGACCGTTTATAAAGACAAAATCCCAACATCTTAGCAGCCACAACAAAAGCTCCCTCATCTGGTGATTCTCCAACATACTTGGCATTGTCCCCACTTGAGTCAAACTCAACAACTATTGTATGACACAAACCAAGAATTTCTAGAAATTTTTGAATTATGCCTTTGTTTTGATCTTCTTGCCACCTCAGATTTTCAAGTCTATGATCTCTCAAATTATATCCTTTTTCAAAAGCTGGATGAGAGCACTCTGTTTCATTAGACGAAAGCTCCTTGTCAGTCTTTTCAAGCACAAACTTCTCCACCTCAGTCACACCTGTCCCATAAGAAACACCAGCGATCGAACATTTGAAGAATTCCATTTCATTTCGAGTTAAGGTCCCTGTCTTGTCAGAAAGGATGATGCTAACCTGGAATTCATTGGTGACAATGAATCTCATTAATCATGTTAACCATGTTCTGTTATTAATTATTACAACTAGCATGATGCAAAAACACTGAAATGAAGAAATCATTTAAATTTGAAAGACATTATAACCCTTTTATCCGAGCACCACTTTCATAATTATCTATCACAAATAAATCACATGTTATTGTGAGAAGAGATCATAAGAGATAAGTCATTCAGGCACCTTGTAGATATGGGTTCATCCTATCTAGAAAGTATTCAACATGTCATATAATTTCTTATACTTTTGTAATCAAGATTTTGCATTTCCATACACTTTCAATATAAGTTACAGAAGATAGTACAAGAACTAAACAATTCTGCTCGTTATCCTGGAATTCATTTGAAGACAGTTTAAGGTGGAGCCTTGTTTACATTGCAACAGAGACAACAAATATAAAAAAGGTAACTAATTATGGTTGTTATTGTCAATTATTTATTACAATTTAGCTCGTGAGTACTCACAAGTTTTGAGAGTACTCGGCAAGTTTTGCAACTATGATTTGTCCAACTTATTTTAAGGAAGAATACAATATTAGGTGAGAGAGCATTGATAAAGCATCTTAGAAGAATCTCCGATGAAACACACACTTATACTGAGAGGGGGGGTGAATCAGTGTACATCAAAGTTTTCTTTTTCTAAACTTATCAAACAAAACAATATTACCTACCTTAATTATCCATAGCAATACCATATATGCAAGATCTAGCAATTAACAACACACATAAGAGATACAAAATTTTACATGGAAACCATTAAAGCAGAAACCACAACAAAATATTGCTTGTATAAATCTTCTTACAAATTTCGTAGGCACCAACCCACTAGAGACTCCAATCCCCACCACTGAGCACCAACCCAGCAAGAGGTGCCAATCTCTTCTAATAAGAGGCACCAAACTCTCGATCCCCTCAATTAGGAGGCTCCAACATCTAAGTGAATAATATGATAATTTGTTTGCAACTTCCTCTTAGATCTGCCCTTAAAAATTGCTCACAAATCTGAAATATGCTCACTCATAAATCTGGACTATAGTCTTCAATATTTCTGCTCATAGAAATGCCATAATCTTGCTTTTGTTTCTCTCACAAATTGATGCTAAATACCTCTCATAAATCTGCTCACATATCTTTCATAAATCTGCTCAAATATCTTTTTATTTCTACTCTTCATATGAAAAATATTGCTTAAAAATTGATTGCTCTTTCCTTTCTCTCAATCTTCTATTTATACTTGCCTTCATGACTCTTCACCCAAGGGAGGCAACTCCTCCAAGAGAGGTCGACCAACATGATTACATAATTTTTTATTTATTTTCTTTTTACAAGCCCAATGTAATGTCCCCTTTTTCGTAGCCATCTCAGTGGGATTTCTTAGCCTTTTTTCTCCGAAGGCTGAGTGGAGGAATAAGGAGAAATTAATTAAGTTAATTATTTATTAAGTCATCAAATAAATTAAAAATTAAAAGGTGACTTTATATTTAATTAATTTAATTAAAGTGACTAAATAAACTATTATAACATAAAGTAACTTAAAATATTATTAAAAAAGAAACATATCTTTTATCCCACATTGGCAAGGAAAGTGTTGAGCTCTTACAAGAAAAAGTATAAAAGGAGTTTAAGGGGGCTCATTTGGGATTATGCTGGATATTTTGATAATTGATTTTGATATGTTTGTTCGAGAAGCCTATGGTTTATGCAAGTCAACATTGGAGGTCTTTGGGTACGAAGTATCCCATTGATTTGCATAACTGAGGTAGTGAAACTATCTACTGAAGGGTTGCAGCTGTTTGGAGGAGTTACTTCAGACTTCTTATTGTGGCAAAATTGTGTTCAAAGGCCAATTTTGAGAGATAATCGATTGGAGTAATTGAAGAGCATTTTTATTGATTATAGTCTTCATCTTCATGCTTGCTGGGGAGATTTTTGGAGAACATAGTATTTTGATATAATTTTCCAGTCACATAGCAGCTTGCTAGAAAGTTACAATTTTATTCATGGGAGTCTTATTTGGCATCGATTTCTTCTAGGAAGTGAGGCGCACCACTCTTGGACATCTATTGATGATTTTGGGAGCTTAAAGGAGGTGAAAGGAGTTGATAATATTTTATTACAAGCAATCTGATCCAGAACAGGGGTGGCACTACTAGGGGTTCGATTTCTTCATTTGGGAAGGACTTCCTCATCAACAAAAGTTGCTATCAAGTCTCCAGCTCATCTGCAATTATTGTACCAGGTTCCTCTTGCCATTAGTTGCATATTGATTACATTCTAGATTTGATACCAAGGCTGCATTTTGTACTCAGAATTTGCATAGGTTGCATATGTTGTAATGCCAAGAGTCTTGGCCCATTTTATATCAGCATTGTAGTGGACATTATATTGCAATAAAGGAAATATAAGTTGCTGGTCTGATATAGTTGTAATTGAGCATGTTATTATCATTCATGATCAACTTAGTAGTATGCATGCCAAGTGTTTGATAAAATGTCAATTGGCTGTAGATGCACTTCCTTCATGTAGTTTCCATATATTTGCATTTGAAAGACAAAAAGAATTGCATTATCATTATAGATCATTGCCTAGCTATTGTAGTGTTGTTTGCAAAGCATTTACATCCATTTGTGACCAATTGAAGACAAGCAAAACAAACTGAAATTCAGAAACAGCTAGTTAAGAGGTTGCAAGTGAAGTGTTTGACAAAATTCCTTGAGGCAAACTTAGGCCAGATTTGAAGGGAATTTTCTAGAGTGGTATAAGAAGTGTAAACATTGACATTTTTGTCTTTCCCCTCTCCTTTAGGTGAAAAATCCTAAGATGTTAGAAGGACATAGTAACCAAAATCTTTGTTTGCATTTTGGTAACTCTTAAGATATTCCTTGGAGAGCTAAATTTTAGATCCGAAGTAGCAAAGAACATTACAGTGGTATCAGAGCCTTGATCCAGACATCCTAGAGGGTTAAAGTTTCACATGAGAGGTCATCATAGATACTACACTCGTAGAAGAGCAAAGCAAGAAGATAATTGGCAAGAGGATAATCCATTTGAAGACATACCCTTAGCAGAAATGGGTGACAGGGCGGAAGATCGTCCTGCAAGAAATGAAAGAAGAAATGTGGGAAACAATGGTGATAAAAATTTGGTGAAGATCTTCTTGAATGGATGGCTCGATCTTTTCAAGGGTTTGTAGCAACAGATGCAACAGAACAGGGTTGCTGAGGAAAATAGAATGCAGCACAACAAGTCTGCAAAAGATAACAGAAGTGTGGTTGGGACACCTAGGGCACATCGTACTCCTTCACGAACTGCAGATAAACCTACTCGACCCACCTTTTTGAAGGAAGAGCAAGAGGCAGAGAATGTTGAAGAAGAAGATCAACCAAGTTATGCTGATTTGTTTATGGTAGCAAATGAGCAGTGGGAATTGTTGACACCATAGGTATTGTTGAGGGGTCGGTTCAGGAAAGCAAGTATTCAATTGTTAATGATCTTATCATTTACAAAGGGAGGATCTTTTTGACCTCGGGATCGGAGGTGAAGAACTTGGTTTTGAGAACCTTTCATGACACACCTATGGCTGTACATGTCGGTTACTTCAAAACCTAGAAGCAAATACGGGAGAGGTTTACTTGGAAAGGTCACAAATCAGATGTTCTTCGTTATGTCAGAGAGTGCCCTGTTTGCCAGCAGAATAAACAGGAGCACACATACCCTACAGGCTTACTTCAGCCACTTCCAATTCCTGACAGGAAGTGGGAGTGTATATCGATAGATTTCATTACAGGCTTGACAAAAGCCCAGGGTAGAGATTGCATCTATGTAGTTGTTGATCGTTTGACGAAATATGCTCATTTTTTCCCGATCACTACTACATTTTAAGCCACTCAAGTAGCAAAGTTGTTCTTCTATGAGATATTTAGGTTACATGGTTACAACGAAGCATTGTTAGTGACAGAGACAATTGATTCATGAGTCATTTTTGGCAAGATCTTTTCAAGTTGTGTGGAACTGAGCTTACTCCGAGCACCAGTTACCACACATAGACGGATGGCCAGACAGAAATTGTGAATAAATGGGTGGAGGGATATCTCAGGAATTACATTGCAGGACAGTAGAAGGGTTGGGTTAAGTGGATTTATCTTTGTGAGTATTGCTACAATACCACTTACCACCTTTCAATTCAGATGACACCATTTATGGCACTATATGGGTATGAGGCGCCTAATTTCCTTGACTTACTGCTAAGTAACAGTAGAGTGCCTAGTGCTGGTGATTTGCTATAGGAAAACCAAGATATTATGCGGGCTCTTCGTGAAAACATACAGAACACACAAAATCAGTAGAAGCAGTATGTCGATCAGAAAAGAGTTGAAAGATCTTTTGAGGTTGGGGATATGGTGTACTTGATATTGCAGCCCTATCAACAGTCCACTCTCAAAAAGAGTGGTGCAAAAAAGCCTAAGCCACACTACTATGGGCCTTTCAAGATCATCAGGCAAGTTGGAGAGGTGGCTTATGAGTTGGAGTTGCCAGCCGACAACAATGTGCATAATGTGTTTCATCTGTCACGCCCAAAAAAGGTGTTAGGACATCATGTTGTTCCTTCCACAGTCTTACCACCCTTGGATGATGAGGGGAAGTTGATTCTGGTACCCGAGGCTATCTTGGATGTTAAGGAGAGATAGTTGTGGAAATGGATAATCAGAGAGTATTTGATTAAATGGAGGGACTTGCCGCTTGAAGACGCTACTTGGGAAAGTGAGGAGATTCTTCAACATCCAAAGTTGAGATTGCTTGGGGACAAGAAATTTCAGGAAGGGCGGACTGTAATGTCCCCCTTTTCGTAGCCATCTCAGTGGGATTTCTTAGCCTTTTTTCTTCGAAGGCTAAATGGAGGAATAAGGATAAATTAATTAAGTTAATTATTTATTAAGTCATCAAATAAATTAAAAATTAAAAGGTGACTTTATATTTAATTAATTTAATTAAAGTGACTAAATAAAATATTATATCATAAAGTCACTTAAAATATTATTAAAAATGAAACATATCTTTTATCCCACATTGGCAAGGAAAGTGTTAAGCTCTTACAAGAAAAAGAATAAAAGGAGTTTAAGGGGGCTCATTTGGGATTATGTTGGATATTTTCATAATTGATTTTGATATATTTGTTGGAGAAGCCTAGGGTTTCTGCAAGTCAACATTGGAGGTCTTTGGGTATGAAGTATCCCATTGATTTGCATAACTAAGGTAGTAAAACTATCTATTGAAGGTTGCAGCTGTTTGGAGGAGTTACTTCAGACTTCTCATTGTGGCAAAATTGTGGGCAAAGGCCAATTTTGAGAGATAATCAATTAGAGTAGTTGAAGAGCATTTTTATTGATTAGAGCAATTTTTAATTTCATATTGATCTTCATCTTCATGCTTGTTGGAGATGATTTTTAGAGAACATAGTATTCTGATATAATTTTCCAGTCACATAGCAGCTTGCTAGAGAGTTGTGATTTTATTCATGGGAGTCTTATTTGGCATCGATTTCTTCTAGGAATTGAGGCGCATCACTCTTGGACATCTATTGATGATTTTGGGAGCTTAAAGGAGGTGAAAGGAGTTGATAATATTTTATTACAAGCAATCTGATCCAGAACAAGGACGGCACTACTAGGGGTTTGATTTCTTCATTTGGGAAGGTCTTCCTCATCAACAAAAGTTGCTATCAAGTCTCCAGCTCATCTGCAATTATTGTACCAGGTTCCTCTTGCCATTAGTTGCATATTCAGTGCATTCTAGATTCAATACCAAGGCTGCATTTTGTACTCAGAATTTGCATAGGTTGCATATGTTGTAATGCCAAGAGCCTTGGCCCATTTTATATCAGCATTGTAGTGGACATTATATTGCAATAAAGGAAATATAAGTTGCTGGTCTGATATAGTTGTAATTGAGCATGTTATTATCATTCATGATCAACTTAGTAATATGCATGTCAAGTGTTTGATAAAATGTCAATTGGCTGTAGATGCACTTCCTTTATGTAGTTTCCATATATTTGCATTTGAAAGACAATAAGATTTGCATTGTCATCATATATCATTGCCTAGCTATTGTAATGTTGTTTGTAAAGCATTTACATCCATTTGTGACCAATTGAAGACAAGCAAAACAAACTGAAATTCAGAAACAGCTAGTTAAGAGGTTGCAAATGAAGTGTTTGACAAAATTCCTTGAGGCAAACTTAGGCCAGATTTGAAGGGAATTTTCTAGAGTGGTTTAAGAAGTGTGAACATTGACATTTTGGTCTTTTCCCTCTCCTTTAGGTGTAAAATCCTAAAATGTTAGAAGGACATAGTAACCAAGATCTTTGTTTGCATTTTGGTAACTCTTAAGATATTCCTTGAAGAGCTAAACTTTAGATCCAAAGTAGCAAGGAACATTACACCCAAGGTGGGTGCACCGTTCTAGGGGAGTCGTCCCACTTTGGAACCCCACAACAAAAATAAAATTAATTTATTTTTTAATTTAAACATCCCCAAATGGGGCAGCTCCAAGAGGGGGATCATCCCAATTTTCTATATTTACTTTGCAATTTTAAAATCCCATCATCGGCAGGCCCTTTGACATCAATGAAACATTTTTCCAACAATCTCTAGAGAAGACTTCAAGGTGGTGTTGATCTAGTTGAACAAGTAATTGAAGCATGTAATGAGCTCTCTCGTAGGATCAATATCATCTTTCTTGGCACATGAAAATTTAGCAAATAAGATATGACTGTCCTCAGCTAGTTTGAGGTGCACTCAAAGTCTCTCATACGTAGATTAGCAACTAGAGATTGATTTGATAAGAAAACGATAAAACCAATTTGTTGTAGCACCTACCAAAGTCTGTACAAATAATTGAATTGCTAAATCTTTGTGCCAAACACCCACTTCTTGTTAAAGTTGAAATATGCTCATCTAGATGGTGGTTGCTATCACCAAATATTTTTGGAAAACCCTTTTGTCATCCACAAAGAAGCTCATGATATGCTACAATGGCTAACAAACTAATATTGTGTCCCCAAGGCAAGGGAGAATAGATCATTGTTGTTTTACTACCAATCAGCCATTGCCTAAATTGGGTCATTGACAAGAATTTAATATGCTTTGTGTTGTGTCCTCATATAAACTTTGTGTTGTGTCGGGGTACCCAAACCCCATACCCCTACTAGAGCTGGCAACTTAGCCATAAACTATTAGCATTTCAATTTGCCCCTTTTGAAACAACACAAAGGAAGCAGTGTGCAAGGATAAACCTATATTCAAATAAGAAGGGAAGCTCCCTTGAAACCTAAAAACAAAAGATAAACACTAGAACCTAAGTGTTACACCCCGGAAATGTATAGTTACTATTTTAAGTAATGCTTAGATGCATTCTGATTGTAAGGAAGAATTTGAATGAATAAAATGTGTTGAACCTTGTTATCAATTTGAGAATCTTTTTACATGTTATGATTGGCTCATTCTGTGTTCTTGATTGATGTTATTCTTGGATAAAGCAATGCATAAAGGAGAGTAATTAGTCTTGTTTTATAATTGATTTATATATATACTGCAAATGTTATGAGCAAGTAACTGTCGTGGTTTTGTGCCAATGGATGCAGGAACAGGAACTATTCCTCCAGGCGGAGGGGAGACATCACTCGGGAGAGGGGCTTGGTCGGCTAACCGGTAAAATTGATCATATGAGCATACACACACTTCACTGAGGGTTTTGGGAACTGAGTCAGATTGAGTTGTCTTAATAAGTCATCCTTAGGCTTAGAAGTTTTGGATTACTTCTTTATGCTTTATGAGTGGTGTTACTTATTGACTGACTTACTGTTCTGTGAGCCTTGAATGTGAAATGTGAACTGATAAGTGTGGTATAGACTGGATGTATATGCGTATACATGTACCACTCATATGTACGTAACAACATGTATGACATGTCGATACAGATGTATGATGAGCAATTATTATGCCATACACATGTGTCGACATGGCATACACACCGATACGTATACATGGTTGGCACACCTATAAACATATGCACACTAGCTATAATGTTGTTATAATGTTATATTGATGCCTGGAATTTACAATTAAACGTATATATACATGTGTGTACAAACACGTGTATTAAGGGTACGCTAACCAGCCTATAATACATGTATTTGGATAATTAAATACAAATATGTATAGATATATTTAAATATAAATATTTGAATGTGTTTATATATATATTTAATATTATATTTAATATAAACGTTATTATAGTTTTACCTGGAATAAAATATATAGATATATCTATAGTAATATTTAAATATTATATAGATATATATATATTTAAATACGGTAAATAAAACTATAATAGGATATATATTTAATATAATGCAAAATATAAATATAACATCTTAATTTATGTTTTTAAATATATATTACCTTGGAAAATAATTAAATTTGACTTGTATAGTCATTTGGCAAATAAAATGTATTTACCATAAGAAAGAAAGTATTTTCGACTTCTATAGTCTATTGGGGAAATTTGTTTGAAATGCCATGAGGAATTTAAAATGTTAAACATTATAAACTTTTGAAAGGTTTAACAAATACGTTTTTAAACCTTGGCTATGCTGAAAATCGCGAACCATGAAATGGCACAAACCGTAAATGCTGAGATTGAATGGAAGTTCCAAATAAGGTAAATCGCGCACAGCTCCTCATGCCAAAAGACCAGGTCGCGACCTGCAATGTCACCATTCTAAAAATGCGAGTGGAGGGGCGGAATAAAAGCCAGATGGCTGCGTTTTTACTTTGACGTTTTCTTACCTGGGATTAATCCACCATTTCTGGGCGCCTGTGAAGAGTAACACCTGAATGTGTCTGTCATTCGTAATTTACCATGTGAGAGTGGAAATATTCTTCATGACTTAGGTCGAATCATCTCTCCTTTTTGCTGAGTATCATGCTAGATTACTGCCACTGCATATGTTGACATTTTCAATGAGAAAGGTGTCGAATTCTCATGCCTAAAATGTAGTAAGCATGAGAATTCGAAACCTATAAATATAGGAGTTTCTCTCATTGTGATGGGCACGAATTTCCTATCTGTATTTGCTTAAAACCGAATTCCTTTGTGAGAGCCATATTTTGACATTGTTGTAGAAGCATTTGTTGAGAACCTTATTCTGTCAATGCTATTGAAGCATTTGTTTGAGAACCTTATTCTGTCATTGTTGTTGAAGCATTTGCTTGAGAGCCAATTTGCATATATCCCATCGCCATTTCTGAGAGACTAGTATTTTTATGTGTTGCAAGCATAAAATACAAAACCAATAATAGAAACTAGAATTGAGAGTAGTGAAACTAAAGAAGGAAGAGAAGTAGCTGCAAACTGGAATCATTTACAACAAGGAAACAGGCATGTGAAACGTCTTTCAAATTCTTCTGTTGATTTAATTAATCTGTTTGATTAAATTTTGTATTACCTTGCTTTGTGAAATCAAGTAAAATAGGAAAGTAGAGAAGAAATGCTGATGGAGTAGAATAGCTTGTTATTATGAAATATCTTAATCTCATAAGGAAAGCTTGTTTGTGAAAGGAATGCTGGTTTGTGAAAAGGATAGCTTGTTATTAGGAAATACTTAATTTCTTTGAGAAAATTTGTTTTTAAGTAAATAGCTTGATTTCAATAGAATAGCTTGAATTCTTGGGAATGACTTGTTTAAAAAAAGAAAAACTCGTTCATAAGGGGTAAAGCCTGTTTATAGCTTGTTATGGAAGAATAGATAGTCCATGTTATAAAGGGAATGTTTGAAATGAATCTACTTGAATACTGCTTGAATTCCTTATATAAAGGAAAAGAGGAACTAGTTATTAAATACTAGGTTGAGGGTGGAACCAGTACCAAGGTAGTCTAAAGCTTTAAAGTTAGTAGGTTAAATAGGAAAAGCTATGTACTCCATGGATAAAGGATTCCATGTTAGGAGTTACCAGAGGGACCCTTGTTGACTGTATTCCAATTCCTGATTAAGTAGATGATGTAGGAAGTCTAGGGTGATTGACTACCCACAGAAAAGACTCAGCCTACGCGTAGGATAAGACAGCCTTAAGTCAAACTGAACCTAACTTAGTGCAAGTGATAGATGACCGTTAGTTTAAATACTGCCGAAACACTTTGGCCAAAGTAGTGTAGTACACCTATGTCCACATAGACTGTGAGACGATTACACTGTCAGTTCACCGTAGTCCAAAATACATGCTAGATTGAGATTGTGAGGACACAAGGATTTAGTTATGTAGGATTACACACTATGCTCAGTTGGTCATACAGAACCGGTTACCCAACCAATCTCTTCGTAGAAGGGAGGGTCGTCTACTTAACAGTAAACGTGCAGGGGACCGCAATATAAGTCCGTGGTTGGCGAAAAAGCACCTGAGTGATGTTTCTCCTCCACAGTAGACTTCTGATGAACCAAGGTTTGAAAGGGAAGAACCTAAACCGTCTTATTCCTATTTGCTCTAAAGCTTCCAAGCTATGATTGAAACTTGTAAGATTCTTACTTTGTTATTCATTTAAAAGAAAAGTAATTATGAAATGCGCACTCTGTTATTTACTTGGAAAAGAGAACAATGATGTATTGTGTCAATTATTTCTTTATGATGAAATGTCGTATTAAAATGAAAAGAAAAGTTTATTTACTTTGTCATTATAAATGTCTTTCCTTGTATCTTATTTGTGAAAGTAGAAAAATTTTGTTTACTCGGTTTGGGGGTTGTTACACTAAGTAAATGACCTCAAACTTTTTACAATATATACAAGTTGAATCTTAAGGTTTTGAGCACATGTCGCAAATAAACTAAAGAAATTGGGTATCTTTTTAGATCTTGGGCAAGGGCATAAGGCTTATCAGTACTTCTACTCAAGGAGAAATATTTCTATATCTTTTCTTGCCAGACACCCACAATAGCTATCCAGGACTCATTCTCTTGAGCTAAAAATAGAGACTAGAAAACATGAGTACAACATAAACTTCGAATTGTATTACACACAAGATTAAACAAATTGAAAAATGGGACTTGCATACAAAGCCACAAGGACCAAACTTCATTAAAATCAGCAATACAAAGCTTGCAATTTTTAATAAAAGTATTTCAATTTACCTAATCCACATATACTTTGTAATGTCCCCTTCACACTAGCCACTCCTGATAATTATTTAGCCTTAATTATTCCCGGAGGCTAAATGGAGAAATAAGGGAATATTGATTAAATTAATTATTTGTAAATTTATCTCAATATTGCAAAATTATAAGATAGCTTTATATTTAATTAATTTAATAAAGTGACTAAAATAAATATTAAATCATAAAGTCACTTGCAATAAAATAATATTATTTTCTAGAAGCTTCTTGAAGGTGAATGAAAATTCTTTATAAGGAGCTCAATGCAAGTCACTTGGATCATGTCTTGAGTTATTCTACTACATACCTATTTGGTGAAGAGCTGCGTGCTTGCATTGCCTGAGGGTCTGAAGACTCTAAGTTGTCAGTTTCGGTTGTGCAATATCAACCCTAGCTGGATTGGAGTGGCAGATAATTCAATCTCTCATATTGAGCAAAATTTCATGGCCTCTGGCCAAATTTTGAGATATTGGTGAAGGACGATTTGGAGGAGATACTTGCTGGTTTTTATTCAATAATTCCAATTTGGTCGAGATCGATTTTACTGAAGCTTATCTCAGATTATTGGAGAGTTTGATTTTGTTGTTGGAAAGAAGACATTTATTGTAATGACCCCTTTTTGGGATAAGCATAACTCTTGCCTTGAAGATATCCTTTATGATGGTCTAGTATTCATATTATATTCCTTTTCTCCTTTTTCCTGATCAATCATAGGATAAAGACATTCATTAATCTATTCATTTTTCTATCAAATAATCACAATTACTTATAAGGCTCAATAATTGCTGCAAGCATCCTTATTGTATAATATTTAATATAAATATATGTATATGTAATTACATAAACTAATGTCAGTGGAGCAGAACATATTACAATGTTATAAGATAACTAGTAGCATGCAAGATATATTATTCCCCATGCAATCAATAAAAAAATAGATAACATTAAATAAATAGTGTCATGTATGAATTACTATTAATTAGACTATTATTCAAGTCCGTGATATACTTATCAACATCATTATTTAAATGTACAAACATTTATCTAACTTATTATTTAAATTCATAAAATACTTATCTCCTTATTGCCGGACAATTTTTGTAGATATCCCTATTTCTAACATTTGGTAGAACCTCTTTATTTCCAACCAGCAATGTTATTTTCATAAGTTGCTTCTTTTTACATTAAATATATTTCATTTTCTTCCTTAGATCTGCCTCTTTCCTCTTCCTATTTATATTTCATTCTACATGCTCCTACGTTCTCTTTAAATCTGTTCCTATTCACTTCCCCTGCTTCTATACTTATATTCTCAAATCTGCTTCTCCTTCTAATATTCTGTGGGTTGAACAATAAATGTATTTTCTGAAGGTGGTAGATGGTTTAATATTCAGATGCTATTCTTTTCTGCTGATGATTCCTTGTTTTCAATCTGCTCTCCAAATCATTTTACATTCCTCATTAAAGATCCTTTGCAAATGATTTGATTTTCCTTATATATTTCCATGTCTAAGTGAAATGATGCATCTCTTAGAAAGGAGGCACTATTTCAATGGGTGTATCTTTACTTAACAAATCTGTTTTAGCATTAACCGTTGCCTTCTTTAATAATTGCTTCTCTTAACAAATTATATTTGCTGCCTTTATTATGTTATTTTTGTACAATTAATATATGGTCTATTTGTTTTATGTTAGTTATTATTATATTCTAACAATAATATCAGATTTTATATATATGTGTTATATTTATTTATTATAGATCACAATCATAATAATATTTAAATTGATGGCATTTATATTAATATTTATAATGTTGTATTTGATAGTCATAATTATAATATTATTATATATTATATGCTTCTTACTTTAGTGTTATATATAAATTGATTTTATTGTTTTTATCTTAATCTTATATATTTTAATATTTGTAATATAATAATTATAATTATGATATTATCTTTGATAATCATAAATATTTGTGTTTTATATTAATTCGATATTTCATACTTTATATTTGTGTATTTTATATTAATTTTATCATTTATTATGATTACATTATTTAAATTGTTTTATATTTTAGTATTTATAATATTGCATTTGATAATTTAATTATAATATTATCTTGTGAGAATTATAATTAAATTACTAATATTTAGAATTTTAATATGCATTTTATTTTTATCTTATTTACTTATTGCATTGCTCATTATGTTACGTTTTCGGGGACATGACATTTACCTACAAAGAGAATTGAGATTTCAGCTAGGCCGTTGAGGAAATTCGTGGGTTTTAGAGAAGAGCTGGCACCTTCATGTTGCTGGTTCGATTTTAGTGTGGAAGCCATAATAAATTCGAATTTTGTCATAGGAGTCACCTCACTTCAGAAAGACCAGGCGCTGCATTTTGGAGAGGATAGAGCAAAGTTCAAGGAAGAATCGAGCTACATTAGAAATGCTCGCATCATTTTACAGTCATCGATTTCCAGGTTCTTATATATTATAAAATTTGCATTTTTAGTCCATCATTGCATTGATAGTGTCGCTGTCATAACAGCAGGTTGTAGTTTCATTCTATATGTTGAAAATATCAAATTTGCATTCATATAGCAGCTTGGGTCGAGTTAGACATTGTCTTATGTAAATCGTACTCTTTTGGAATTAAGTGCGATCATCATTGGCATTCATTGTAAACAGCTTCATGATAGTATATTTGCAATGTTATGGAGATAATAGTTTTCTGTCCAACTGTTTGTTAAAATGCTCTAGAGTTGTAGCTACAAGTCTGTGATAATTCAGTCATATATATTGCATTGGAAAAGCATAAAAAGACATTTGCATTTCATCTAGTTGCAATTAAGAGTCTTTGGGGCATTGTTAGTCAAGTTTACATGCATCAAACCTTCATTCAAAAACAAGCAATACAGAACAGAAAATCAATTACCAGCAATAAACACCTTGCAAGACAACTATTTGACAAAATTACAAATGCATCAAAACCACAAATTCAGGGCAGATTTGGCAAGGTTGCTTACAGTGGTATCAGAGCTATTGTTCCTGCCAGCTTGTAGGGGTACATGAGTGATAGAGAAAAGAGGTATGCAGCAAAGGAAGAAAAGAAGAAAGAGCAGTACTACAATAAAAAGGTCAATAAGCATTGGCAGCCACCACAAGTTCCGGAAGGGAAAACAGTTTCAGACATATTGGGAATACATTCAGAGGTTGAAATAGAATCACCTAGCACAATAGGTGAAAGAAGAAGTGGCAGCCCAAGTAGAGAAGAACCAAGAAGAGAAGAGCTATCAAGTGATGCACTCATGAGAGCACATTTAGAAGAGCAAGGAAATAAAAATCAGCAACTAACACAAATGATGAATCTTTGGATAAGAAATACGATCAATAATAATAACAATATGAATGGAAGAAACAATGGTCAATGAGATAATTCAGTCAACAACAAGACTCCTAACCATAGGACTATACAAACAGGGTTAATACCCATGATGCCAGTCTTTCCAGTTAGAGAAGAACCACAACTGGATGATGAAATTACATTGTTGGAGCTGCAAGACCAATTTAGACAGGATTGGCTTGAAGCTGGTCCAAGTTTTCAGCATGATATGTCTCTTCGAGACTACATATATTTGAGAATGAGACACAAACCCGATAGAGGTAACAGGGAGCAATGGAATGATCTCAAGAGAAAGCTTGGTAAGTTGAGTTTGTCATACTATGATGGATCGGGAAAGACATTAGCACAAGCCTAGGTGCAAAAAGTGGATACCTATTTTCAGCTCAATCCTATGCCCGAGGATGAAGCAATCAAATATGCTACCATACACTTAGATGGAGTTTCACATGAGTGGTGGCATCATGGATTAGTTACAATGGGCCATGATCAAATCACCTCCTATGCAGAATTCATTGAGAGGTTGATTGAGAGATTTGATGATAAGGATCCATAGCTCCATTTCAATGAGTTAGCTCAGCTGAAACAATGGGGGTCATTGGATACTTATATTGCTGATTTTCAAAGGTTGGTTGTTCTAGTAACCGATATCTTAGAGAGAAGGTTGTTGGTCCTATTCATGGATGGTTTGATGGATCCCTTGACAGACTCGGTTAAAACCCTCAACCCTACTTCACTACAAGAGGCAATCAAGAAGGCTAGAGATATGGAGTCTAGCAATCAAAAGAACAAGTTCTCAAGCCATCAGAAGAACAAGTATCCACCTCATAGTTCTTCCTGCCATAAGGACAAGGGGAAGAAACCAGTTCATAAGGATCGGCCGAAGAGGAGCAAAGAAGAGGAGAAGGATCGTGCAGAATGTCGGAGAAAGCAGATATGCTTTCATTGCAAAGAGCATTGGGAGCCAAGACATCATTGCCTAGGTAAAGGCAAGGTTCACTACATCGAGGTTGTGTCAGAGGAAGAGGACAATGATGACGACAGACAAAAACAGGTTAATGAGGATAGCAGATCAGATGAGCAGCATCCAAAGGAGGAGGGCAAGAGTAGCACCGTTGCCACTTTATCAGGCACACCGAGGTACAATTATTTCAAAGTCAGAGGTGCTTTACAAGGTCAACGCATCACAGTGTTGATTGATAGTGGAGCCACCCACAACTTCATTGATGTGGCCTTAGTCGCAAAACAGAAGTTCTTGACAGAGGACTTTCAGGGCTTTAATGTGATGGTGTCAGATGGGTATAATATGGCATGTACATGGAGGATTCAACAATTGCCTATCACATTGGGCAATTATACAGTCACCGATGATTTCTATGTGGTGGAGACACCAATGCTATTCTTGGGATTCAGTGGCTACATTCACTTGGGAAATATTCACAGAACTTTCAAACCATGGAACTCAAGTTCAAAGCTACAGATGGCAGGAGAGTGGTGCTTAGGGGTATGTCTACAGGAGCACCCAAGATGGTGTCAGCCAAACGTATGGAGAGCATTTTTAGACATGGTGACATAGCATCGGCAGCTAAGTGCTTGATCACAAGCAAGGAGACTCTTGATTCAAATCAACCATACCACATTGACATTTAGGAGCTCTTGAAGAAGCATAATAAGGTTTTTGGAGAGATACCACCACGAAGGCCACCAGATAGAGGTTTTGAGCATATCATTGAGTTGGACGAGGGGTCCAAACCAGTTATCACCACCCACTATCGTCATCCTAAGAAATTTTAAGGATGAGATCGAGAAAGCAATCAAGGAATTGCTTGAGATGGAATATATCAAACCGCACTCTAGCCCCTTTGCTTCTTCAATGGTTTTGGTGAAGAAGAAGGATGGGACAATGCAGATGTGTATTGACTACAAAGCTCTCAATAAGAAAACCATCAAAAACAGGTACCCAATACCCAAGATTGATGAGCTCTTGGATGAGTTACTTGGTGCAATTTATTTCTCCAAGATAGATCTTCGTTTAGGATACCACCAGATCAGCGTTCGAGAGCAAGACATTCATAAGACTGCATTTTGATGTCATTATGGGCATTATGATTCTTTGGTGATGCCATTTGGATTGATGAACGCACTTGCTACGTTCCAATCATGTATGAATCACATTTTCAATAAGCAATTGTGTAAGTTCCTCTTGGTGTTCTTTGATGACTTGCTCATATATAGCAAGACTTGGGATGAACATTTGATAGAACTTGATGAGATATTGACTATCATGGGGGAGCAGTCACTTTATGCTAAGGCTTGCGAATTTGGTCTTAGGGAGATATTGTATTTGGGACATGTGATCAGTGCACAAGGGGTCCAGGTTCATCAAGAGAAGATTCAAGCGATATTCTATTGGCCAACTCCCATGACATTGACTGAGTTGTGTGGATTCTTTGGGCTTTGCAGCTATTACAGGCGCTTTGCTAGAGGCTTTGAACAGTTGGGACCACCTTTGATAGATCCCACTAAGAAGGGTGCATTCAGTTGGTCAGATGAGGCGCAGAGAGATTTTGATAAGCTCAAGGAGTTGATGCGAACTTGTCCAATCTTAGCACTTCCAAACTTTACCCAGCCTTTTGTTTTGGAGTGTGATGCTTCAGGTGAAGGCATAGGAGTGGTATTGATGCAGAATCGACACCTCATTGCATTTGAGAGCCGCAAGCTAAGGGGACCTAAGAGACTCTAATCCATATATGATAAGGAGATGCTCACCATCATGCATGCATTGGCAAAGTTCAAACAGTACTTGGTTGGACGGAAATTTGTGGTGAGGACTGACCACAATAGTCCCAGGTATTTCTTGGAGCAAAAAGATCTGAACGAGAGGCAATAGAAATGGGTCAATAAGATACAGGCCTATGAATTTGATTTAGAGTATGTGAAAGGGAAGAAGAACGTGGTTGTTGATGCCCTTTCCAAGAAACCTATCGCTTGTTCACTTTTCAGTTGATTGGAAGTCTCTCTTGTTGGTTGAGTACTCCAAGAACAAATTTGCATGTGAGGTGATGGATGGAGTAGTACATGATGACAAGTACCGAGTGGTGGATGATGTGATCTTCTACAAGGATAGGATCTACTTGGTGCCAAAATCTAAACTAAAGGAGAGAATACTGCAGGCATCACATGATACTCCTCTAGCAGGCCATCAAGGCTATTTTAAGACATACAGACAGGTCAGAGAGAGGTTCTCTTGGAAGGGCCTCAAAGATGATGTTTTGAGACATGTCAGGGAGTGTGTGACTTGCCAGCAGAACAAACCTGGGCATACACATCCAGCTGGTCTATTGCAGCCATTGCTCATTCCAAATCGGAAGTGGAAAAATTTCCATGGACTTCATCACAAGTCTACCCAAGGTGCATGGGAGAGATTGTTTTAGATTCTTCTTCTTCTCCCTATTCACTCCTTGAACCAGCTTGTGATAGACAATACTTAGATTGGTAGATAGATGAATATGAATTTCAATAATTATGTCAAGGACTTGCAAGTAGTATCAATCTCAATTCATGTCCATTTACTTTATGACTCTTATAATGTATTTGTTCTGAAAGAATGTGATGTTCCTTAATTTAGGTGAGATAATGTTACTTAGATCCACCAAATTCCCAATAGAATCAATAGATTTCAATTGCAAATTCTCAATGATAGTTTTTCACTTAAGAAACTCAAATCTGTGATTTAGTATTGGATATCTATTTGCTGACTGTATGCTATAATTCTGGTGATGAGATTCGAGTGTTCTCCTTGCTGCCGAATCGTGATTTTTGCTTATCGACTGGAGTGTTGATTGTTGGCAAGGTTTGTTCAAAATGCTCTTCCTAAACACAATGAGTAGGATTGGGCTGAGTGTCTTTTGGTGTGGACTTCGCCTTGCAGAGAGCCCGTCCCTTTCTTGTTCGATCTACCCTCTTTGTGTGTGCTCTTCAGTTGTATGATGTCAGCTTCTTGAAACTAGATGCCAATACTTAAAATATTCAATTTGATTGTGGTCGCCTTTTGAGTGCAACCTCCTGAAGCTTCTTTATTTATGATGCGCTTTCTTGTTCGCCAGCTTCTGAGTTATTTACTTTGTTCATTGATTTTGATGTTTTTTTCTTCCTTTGTTGATCTCTTTTGATTTCTTTTCCTAATGCCCTCCTCTTCACTACGTTCGGCTTGATATAGGCATGATATCTTTCCATAGGACCCGTTCAAAACCTTGCATCCTTTCAATGATGAGATGCATCCCTTCCTTTGACTCATTCGAACTTGTTTGATTTGTTCTTGTTGTTTATCAGTTGATTAGGATAAATAGGCAATTGATAAATATATTAGCAAATGATAAATGTAATTATAAATAATTGTATATGTATGGATATATATAGACATATTTTATATATATATATATATATATATATATATATTTATCTATTTTAAGAAGTGCACATATATATGAAAAAAATACTCCCCTGATGATGGGGACATCACAAGTCTCCCCCTCTTGATTTTGCTTGTCCTCAAGCAATTCCTTCTTGGTGTACTTGTCCTATCTTGGAAGAAGATCGTAACTCTTTGTACGTGTATTGCAAGCCAGTCAACATACTTTCAATATACCTATTAATGTATCTATGTGTATATATGTATATATGTATATATGCAAATTCCGGAATAATATAATAATATTATAATTACTGGCAATAGGTAGCGTGTACATGTATATAGATGTATATAGCCAATTATATTGTTATATACATGTATGTGTATGTATACAATGTCGACACACACATATGGCATATCAGTTTGCCGATCATACGTCTATGTCGCCATGTCTATACATATAGATACATGTATATGAGGGATACATGTGTACACATATACACCCTGCCTATGTACATAAAATCAATCATGTTTCATATCCAAGGTCACAAAACAATAAGTTAGGTTTACAAGTAACACCACTCACAAAGCACAAAGAAGTAACCCAAAACTCCTAAAGCCTATGGATGACTTATCAAGACCAACCTATTTGACTCGGCTCCTCTAAACTTTTAGTGAAGTGTGTGTATGCTCAATTGATTTACTTTACCAGTTATCCGACCAAGCCCCTCTCCCGAGTGATGTTTCCCCTCCGCTTGGAGGAATGGTTCACGTACCTTCACCCATAGACATACAATCTCGGCAGTTACTTGTTCACAACATTAACAATATAGAAAACATCTTAAGTTAGAATATTCATTACTCCATAACTTGCATGCAACATTAAACAAGAATTACACCAATAGAAGTATCAATCAAAATGAGACAATCATTTAAATAGAATACATTCATTTTCATAACAAAAACATGTTTTATTCATTTCAATGATTCAAACATTACAATCAATTGCCCTATGCAATAGTAGTTATACAATCGGGGTGTAACACATTGGACATCCTTGTACTCTTGATAAAGATTTTGACTTTGTATGAGTGCTATCACGTGTCGATTTCCCCATATCATCTATATATTGATGTGTTTCTCCCTTTGATAATATAATCACTACCACAAAAACATTTGTTGCTCTATATTGTCTAATTATATTGTTTGTTTATATTTTTGTTTATACTACAGACCTTGCTGGTTAATATTTTACATTTTAAACCAAGCAAACAAGAATTGTGTCTAGCTAATTCCTTAGACTGGAGGGCTAATATTGCAAACAATACTATCCTTTGGAGAGGTGACTTGCAAAAGAATATTCGTTGGTGGAAGAGTCATTAGAAGGTAATTTGAGCCTATATAAGTCTGTATTATTTAGATGTGTCAAGCCAAAGCTTCATATCTTCAAGTCAGTGTCCTAGAGGAAGAGGAAATGGTTTCTAAAAACTCAACACATACAGCACTATCAATTCATGCAATAGAGATCCATATTTGAAGACCTTTAACATTTATCAGTGTTTCTTTGAGCTTCAGGATCAGGGAACACATTTCTGGGACAACAAACATTTTCCCTGTTTCTGGGGATGGCAGAGGGACGGTTATTAAAAAAAATATTTAAAATGTTTTTTTTTAAGTTAGAATTTAGATACCTTTGGTTACATGGCCCAGATCACAATGGATAAAGGTTGAAGGTAAAGGTGGCATAGAAAACAAGAACAAATTCAATTTTCCAATGACCCACTTCAATCTTCCATTGGCAATTTCCAATCTTTCCATGAGAATTTTAACTTCATCTTCTTTGTGCCATGCAAATTTTAAATACATCTGCTAACACAATATATTTAAAATTTTGTACACAGCTCATTAGAAAATGGAAGGACAAAGAAGAAAGTTTTGGAAAGTTAACTTCTACTTCGGTAACTGCTTAAAGCCATCTTATACATATATATTATATTCTAATGCTTCATGTGTGGGAAAGATAATTTCTTGTACAAAGGTAGTGTAACCCAGATCCACACAACAACAGTGCATCCCAACCTTTAATAGACATACACAAAGTATTCTCAATTCCCCAGCAGATCAGGTCTACCATGAAACTCTATCTCGGATTCATGAATTTTCATTTTGATGATTTCGGCCATGGCTATGGCCAATAACAGAGTTTGGAACTCCACCACACAATATGTTAAAAGCAGCAACATGGAACAAAAAAGGCAGCATTTAGAATAACGATAGAAATACTACCATTTTGACCCCTAGATGAACAGCTTGACAGTCACTGAATACCATCATCCAAGAAGACTTTGAAAAGCTATTCAGAGAAAAAATGATCATTATATAAGCAAAAGAGAGAGCTACGGAAGTTGTTTCAAACTTTCAAGTATTCTATGTATTTCCAGAAATTTTGTTCAAGGAAGTGACGCAGTCAACCAGGCTCTAGATTCTAATATGCCTTTTCAAGGGACATCATAATGTGGCATTCTCAAAAAGGGGGATGTCCCATGTTTTTTTTCTTGCAGAGGGTACATAAAGGGGGCATTTCATCTTAATTGCCCCACTCCTCCCCAGACAGCTCCCACACCCCAACGACGTGTTCCCATGTACCCCTGGTATTTAATATTTTGTGTTTGAACATTCATGATAGAAACCTTCCCTCTTTATGTTTTAGCACTATCAATTAAGCATAACCAGAAAATTAATACAAGTGGTCAACAAAATTGTTGAAAGTATTTCTACTTCTGTTCTCATGTTGAATGGAGATGAGATATGCTGCCGGTGATTCTCTTTGTTGCATATATGAAGATAATATTTTTCTTTTCCTTTCTTATCATGCATGAGATACTTAATGTCAAACTATGAGTCAATGAAAATTTTGTACCTCGCCCAGTTCTTCATTCAAATTTGAAGTTCGAGCAGAGGCAGGTTTGTCAGTTTCTTCATAGTACATTTTTACATCCATATTCAGGAAGGTTGCCTGCACTGTCTTCACTATTTCCATTGACACATAAAGTGATATTGGGACAAAATAACCTGTACAGGAAGCCAGAACCGAATAAGAATAAAACAGAGTTTTTCTATCAAGGAAATGGGTAGCGATCCAACAATGAATTTCAATACAAAAAAAAAGATGATATCTACCACTATGGTACATTTTCCAATTACAAGCTATTTGTATTCATCAAACGGATCAAATGTGTTTATGTTATTTATCACAACCTAGAAGAAAGGAAATTTCAAATTTCAAATGGTATATAAAAAGTATTATAATTATTATAATGAGAATTCCATCACGTCTGCCACCAAATAGACTGTCAGCCATAATAATAGTAAAAGTTAGTTATATTTATTTATTCAAATAGATTTTATAATAAAACCTGTAAAAATAAATTTGGAAATTTGTTACAAAAATATTTTAGAATTCCATCACGTCTGCCACCAAATAGACTCTGTCAACCATAATAAAACAATGTTAATTAAAAAAAATGAAAAATCCACCAGAGGACAAGAAGATTCCAATTAAATATGAAACTAGATACAAGAACATGAAAGAAAAAAATAACCTTTCAAGGGTTAACTAGTGAAGAGCTTCTTGACTTGTCTTGAACTCTTGAGATAATAATGATATCATTTTTATTAAAAAATGAGCAATTGAAACTAGATACAAGAACATGAAAGAAAAAAATAAATTTTCAAGGGTTACCTAGTGAAGAGCTTCTTGACTTGTCTTGGACTCTTGAGATAATAATGATATATTTTATATTAACTAATGAGTGATTGAAACTAGATACAATAAAATGAAAGAAAAAAATAACGTTTCAAGGGTTACCTAGTGAAGAGCTTCTTGACTAGTCTTGGACTCTTGAGATAATAATGATATCTTTTCTATTAAATAATGAGTGATCTATCAAGAACCTCACCAAACAAAGAAAATTGGCAAACAATACACAACAAGAAATGGCAAGAAAGTGCCCAACATGACAAAACCAAGAAAACAAGCCTTCAACCTAAGAATGCAATAATAAACCCTTGTTAGCATTTTAATTTGTGTTTTGCAAGACAACAGAAAACGGAGCAATGTGTGAGTATACCTTCTCTTCAAATTGTGAGGGAAGGCTCCCTAAGAGCTAAAGGAGTTCTAACTGCTAAGCTAAACTAACTCTAGGCAGAAAACTATATACAATATGTATAGATATGAAAACTATAGAATGCTTTCCAGGGCTTTGCATAAATAAAATGAATACAACATGCCTGTGTTTTTGCATTGTACAAGCACCAACTAATAACAACTTTGTCTTGCGAGTGAGATTTTTCAGATATTGAATGAAGGAAAACTATGAAAACACATGACAATAACACTTTCCTTTAGCTAAAATATGTTTCTATACTTGTGATTGCTGTATACTTGTGTATGTGATCAAAGTAACTTCTATTTGATCAGTTTTTTGTGAACAATCTTGTTGACGGGTGTTTTATGACCACACCAACACAGAATAAAATGTCCAACGGTCACCCTATTCTCTCTTGATCAAAGTATTTTGCATGCTAAGATTGCGTGAAAGATCATGTGTTCAACTCCAAGGTTCCTTATGTCACGAATAGACTCAATTGGTTGATGTGAATATGCTGGGTATTCCAAGGGGACTTACGTAGTTGTTCAACTTCTTGAAGCAGATGAAAGATTTGACTATGATGCTCTGATTTCTAAGTTAACCGAGAAAATGCTGAATTTAAAAGGGATAAGGATAGGGATTCTAATTTCTACTCCTAAAGGTGGAATACGAGAATCAACTTTAACAGGCTTCGGACCAGACTTTGCTTCGCCTCCCTTCGAACAACTTCCACAAAATCGGTGCAATCTTCAAAGGATGAGTAAGATGTTCAAATTATGATTCAACATGCACACACCATCACAACGATGCAAGTGGACATACGAATCACAATTGAAGTTAAGCGCCAATGCTCCAGTTGACCACACAGGGCGAACTCACCATCAACGAGCCCGCTAGTGGTATGGATGAAAGAAGACTTGTTCCAGTCAAACACTGCATTCCACGATTACCGACTACTTCCATAAAACAAAATCTACTTTACTCTAATCTACTTGAATTGGAAAGACAAAAAATCTTGTCAACTACTCACAACGAAAGAGAGAATCACCAATCAATGAAATTCTTTATATTATGAGAGTCCTCCACAACAACCTCTTTAAAAAACTTTCAAAGGGACAGCTTATCTTTCCTTTTCAAACTAAGCTAACTTCTAACTATTCACTATATGCTCTCTATTCTCTAGCTCTGACTTAACTCTTAATCTAATTCTAATTCTAATAGATTACAAATGAGGAGGGATGCCCCTTTTATAGCTGGCCCAGTCCAGTGGACGGCTTAGATTCAATTACAATAAAGGGCTCAGATCAAGCCACATATGCCCTAATTAGGGTTTCTTCCCTAAAAACCATCACGGAGAGGAGTGGGTAATAAATGCACAAAAGATTCCTCCACTCCCTTGTAGGAACCATAATGAGCAATCAATGCCCACTATCCTCCAAAAGATTCTCGTCTAGAAACATGTTACCACTATTTTGCCTGCCAATTCTGTTGTGTTAGGAGGAGGCAAGCATACAAAAACACTCAGCTCAAACCCCCTTTGCAACAAGTTCCTCTTCGATAAAGCCCTCCTATTGTCTTGGACGCACTTCCTTCCTGCAACTTTCACATTTCTCCAGCCCACTGCCTTGGGCGCATTTAGCCTCATTTTGTATCACGTTCTTAATGCCTTAGCCTCAGTGTTCATCCTGCAAAAAGAAGAGCATCAGAACATTTAAAATATAAACTCACTTTACTTACCTAATCTCCATGTTCAGATTTCAAAGGTCTACTTGACCTCCGGATCCTGATAGAGTTCATCATTTCCAGCAAACTTTCATAACTTTTTAACATCTGGGTGCATGGTGTTCATTTCATGAGGTCTTCTTCAAGGGCGCATCCACCACATTGTGCCTGGAGTTTGTGCCTTAGAAAATATTTCATCTTGAGGACACATTTGAACGCTTGATGTTCGAGCTTCATTTCATCTTCAAATTCTTCATGCCTTATACAAATTTCATCTCTTCCTTGTGAGTGTATTAGACCCCTTGTTGTTTTCATTTCCCTTTCCTTAGACAATTTTGTCTGCTTTATAAATTTTATCCACTGTAATCTAGGCGCTCATTTTGACATCACCAGCCGAGGCATTTTTGTAAAAACATTTCTTTTATTTGCCTTAGAAAAGTTATTTTCGCCTAGGAAATTCATCAATGGGTGCCAGGCAAAATCTCTGTCGAAGCAACTTAAATCATCTCCCAGTGGGAAATGTCCAATACCCAGAAGAAATTTCCCCTCAGAAATCATCATTTTCATGTGCGTCCGGACGAAGGGGTAAGTTTAATTTTTATTATTTTTGAAAAATAATAAAAATTGCTAAGGTTTATTTCATTTTAATTCTGAACATATTCCACACCTGCAGTCTTCATTTTTCATGCCCTGGCATTTTCCTGTTTTCCTGAAGAAATTCCCTCCCGTTCATGGGCGCATTTCATCTTGCCTCTAGAAATTTTAACATCACCCCCTAGGCATCCTTCACACTTTCACCCTTCAAAATGCCTTAGAAAAATTTAAATTCCTCGACTCTACCCTGGGCGCACTTCATTTTACCTTCACTTTAGCTCCCTAGGCATTTCCATGCCTTAACAATTTTCCTTGGGCGCATTTGACATGGTGAGGAGGAATTTCCCACGACTAGCCTTACCTTGTCTTCACACCTTCCTTGGGCGCATTCCACCTTATGTGCTTCCACTTTCAATCTTGGGCACATTTCATGTGTGATGAGGGAAATTCCCACGCCTTAGAATATTTATCCTTCATCTTCTTTGTAGCCTTGGGCGCATTTTGCTATGCCCCATGCCAAGGGTGCATTTCATACTTGCTACCTTTATTTTCCTCATACTTAGAAAACATTCTAAGTCTTGCCTTCATACTTCCTTAGAGGTCGCATTTAGAGGTTTGTGCTTTTATTTTACCTTGCCTTGGAAGTTTCTCCACCTCCATTTGATTGTCGAGGGGCGCATTTAACTCCTTGTACTTCCATTTCCATTGCCTTAGTATTTCATATCCCTTAAATGCTTTGAGGACGCATTTGGAGTATGCAGCTGCAATTTTTCATGACTTAGAAATATTCTAAGTCCCTTCCTTCTTGAGGGCACATTCTAGAGGGGGAGCTTCAACTTCACACTTGGAATTATCTAACTTAGAAAGTCCAAGTCACTTCACCTTGTTGGGCGCATTTCAGCTAGTGAGGTTTTATTTCCCTCAGACTTAGAAACCTTTCAAGTCAGCTCCTCCTTCTTATCAACTTGGGCACATTTGAGGCCATGTGCTGAAATTTTCATAACTTAGAAACTTCTTCATCCCACTCTCCTCATTCTTGGTGCATTCAGCATGTGGCAATTTCATTTGTAATACCTTAGGCATTTTTACTCTTTCAGCAACCTTGGGCGCATTTTGGAGGGTCTACTTCTATTTAGAAACTTTTGAAGGTTCCATCCACTTCTCCTTGGGCACATTTTTCATGGGAGAGCTTTCAAATTTCAAGACTTAGAAACTTCTTCAAGTTTCTATCCTACCAAGGACGCAAAGGAGAGGTAGTGCCTCTGTTTTACGGCGCACTGCACTCCTGCAGCTTTCAATTCGCTCATGCCTTAGGCATCTTTGTTTGCTTGACTTCATTATACAAGTTGGGCGCACATCTCATATGCCACTTTGATTTTTAATGCCTCAAGCGTTTCCACCTTTCAGCAACCTTGGGCGTATTTCTATGTGGGAGCTTTCAATTTCATACTTGGGCATTTTCCTATACTTGAGATGGGCGCAAATTAGAGGGGGAGCTTTCAATTTCATACTTAGAAACTTTTCCAATGTTTCTCTCCTTGCTTGGGCGCATTCTATAAGGGTTGTTTTTGTTTGAATGCCTTACAAACTTTTCATTTACCTTTGCTGGAGGTAGGCGCATTTTCATGCTCTTACTTGATGGGCGCATTTGGAAGGGGTTATTTTTACTTTTAACACTTAGGCGTTTTCAGCCTACTCCTCCATCATGGGCGCATTTGGCCCCTCAAGCTTTTGTTTTCATACTTAGAGATTTTGACTTGGCTTTACAAGGTGGGCGCATTTGGTGTGAGCTGCTTATATTTTTGCCTTTAGAAGAATTTTCATGTTAACTCTTCCATCATGGACGCATTTGAGAGGGTATGCTCTCATTTTCTCACACTTAGAAATTTTTTAAGGCTTATCTTGGCCACTTCAACTTGGGCACATTTGAGCCCATGAGCTTTCATTTTTAATGCCTTAGAAATTTTCACATCTTCCCAACTTGATTTGGGCACATTTTGAGTGCCATGCTTTTGTTTTTGCCTTAGGAAATTTCCGAACGCCTTTAATATTATCTTCAAGGTGAGGGCGCATATGAAGGTGCTCACTTTCATTTTCCATGCCTTTGATTTATTTTTAACATCCTCACTCAAAGTGGGCGCATTTTATGTGTTGAGCTCCTATTTTCAATGCCTTGGATTTTTCAAGGCTTAGTTGGGCGCCTTCAAGGGTATGAGCCTCTGTTTTGCCATACTTAGCAAAAAAATTCATGCCTTCTACGTGCCCTTGCTTTCACATTCTATTTTTAGCAAGTCCTTGCTTTTCTGACCTCCACAGCTCCGTTTGTTGTGAAATTTTCACCATATAATCTTCTTTGCTTGGTGAACCTATTTTTTGCCTGCCCCTCATGTTAGCCTACCATTTATAGCCCCCTGCTCTTTTTAGTAAGCTCCTAATTCCCTTGAATTTTGCGGCCCCGTTTGACTTGAAACTTGTCGAGCGTGATCTTGATGATTCAAGTGCCCTGTTCACACCTACCCTTGGCACAGACCTGCTATTCATAGCCGTGAAATGACTTACTAAAAATAGTAAGTTCTCTGATTTTGTTCAAATTTTGCTAGCAGGTTGCCTGAATGATACTGATCATGATGGGGTACTTCACTTTGACAATTTCTGAGTTTCGCTCCCTATAAAAGTGGTTACCCTAATTTTGACTTGCATGTGCCCTAAACAGTCTCCGTTTGACTTTGTTTTCATTGCACATCATTCTGCTTGCTGACCTGAAGTCTGGAGCGGCTGCCAGAGTGTACCTGCTAAAAATAGAAACTATCTAGAAAAGTGACCAATTCACTACCGGATGAATTTGCATGTCATATTGCCCGAGGGATCTTAGAAAACCCAAAAAAACCCAGAAAACTGGTTTACATGCATGCATTGGCTAAAAATAGTAAGTTTCTGAAATGTGATCCATCTTGTTTGCATGTCATATCGTTGTGAAGCTCTCAAAAAACCCATGAGGAAAAACCTGACATGCGTTGAAAAACTCTGCATGCAAACCCTAAAAATAGCCTCTGAAGGCTGAACAGTTAAAAGTCCTCATCTTGATTTGCATGTTACGTCACTGCGAAGGTCTTGAAAAACCTAGAAACATTCTCCAAACATGCATTTGAAAAGCACATGTGAAAATCCTGAAAATGGCTCCTGAAGTGAAATATTCTCTCTCAAATTTTTCTTTGTTTTAAGTAACATTTAGAATATAGCCAATGCACCCGTTAAGGTTAGCTTAAACCAAAACGATGCAATAAAGAACTCTAACCAAGAATGGCGCCCTAAAACCACTTAAGGAGGAGGGGCGAGCATATGGTCAGAGGATCCCTAGGATCTACTTGAAATAAAAACAAGATTACACTTTGAAAGAGAGAACTAAACTCGACACCAAGAATGTGCATTCAAGATCCCTTGACGGGCGATGTGCTATCATATGGTGGAGTGCTACTTGCTAACTTGAAAAGAGGTAGGCGGATAACCAGCCATGAAACAATCCTCCACGCTACCACCAAACAGTGGGGGGAGAATATTACAAGAAAGATAACAATATGTTTCTCCACACTGGCGGTATACCATCCAAGGGTGCTAATGTGATGTGTAACTAATTAAATGCAGCAAAGCTAAACTGAAACAGTACTACTATTAGCAGTTCTTACAAAGTAAAAGGCTGCAATTTACAATGTTCATCACCATATTTCAAGCACCATTAATTACAATGTATCTGAGTTGGAAGATGAGGAAAGAAGATAGAACTTGGAAAACACAACTGATTTTGTTTTTTCTTATGAATTTGTAATTCTAGAAATGTAAATCAACGACTGCAGAATTATAGAAATGTTCATAACTTGATCAAAATACCTCCGAATGATGTGAAATCACAGGCGAGGTACAAATGGAAGATAGGCACCCAAGTTGAGACACCAAAAACAGCTCCAAATACCTGCATTAATTAATGGCACAATTCCCAATGCACATGCTAGAAAGTACGGCCCTTGAGAGGGGCGATTTTCATTATAAAATTGCACACTTCAAAATAAAGTCTGAATTTGCTTGGAGAGGGTCGCCTAGACCTTAGGAATATATTTCTCAAGTGCCCAGAACAATACAAAAATCGTACAATTAATCATGAGCAAAAACACAGCTCAGCTGTATGCAAACAGCAACTGTAAAACTGGAAATTACAGCAATAATTCACCTTGAAATACAATCTGCTAGTCTGTGTGAGAAGCAGTAATAATTCAACTAGGTGTTGTCTCTCAAACACGAAATTGAATGAAGAACTAGGAGGTCAACATTCCTCGAAGTAGAAAATTGACAAAGCATTTTGACAGCATAACTTTAGCAAAATACTGGATGATCAATAATGAAGCCACGCCTTACTTTTAAAGGACAAAAGGAAACTGTTCAAATCCCCCAAGAAGGTACGCCAATAGACAAGGCTCTTCATATTTCCAAAGGAGAAGCCACTCTTCAAAAGTACGCCCCCCTTGAGAAATGAGAAATTAATTAAATAAAACTTTTTGACTTCTTCATGTGGCACCACCCTCAAAGACCCCTTTTTCAAAACAACTTAAGTTCATTCCTTAGGCCAAGGGGGTCAACTGCAAATTAGAATTAATTGCTCAATTAATGAAGCATTTCATTAATATTTTAATGGCCAAGGCTTATTGCTGACAACTGCTTACTGCCGGAAGTAGTATTTACTATAAATAGTAAATAATAAGAAAGAACCACAAAACCCTCCAACAAGGAAATCCTGATTTGCACATCTAAGTAGCCTATGGTTTTTCCAGAAATAGGCTAAATCCAAATAAAGAGCGTAGGGCGAAAATGGGGATATTACATGAAGCCTGAACTGCTAAAAATAGCAAGTTGTTTGATTCTGCCCAAATTTTGCATGCAAGTAGCTTGAAGTACCTGGAATGCGATGGAACTGACAGAATTTCAAAATCTTTATAAAAAGTTCCCAAATTGAGCACTTACTAAAAATAGTAAATTGTCAAAATTCAATAAAAATTCAGTGGGACTCTGCTAGAAGCATTGTGATTGCAGTACTAAGCTTAGATTTCAATTTGATAACTCAATTTGGCCTTTAAAAAGCCTGAAGAGTGGAAACCCTAATTTCACAGACTTAACCAACATTTCAAGCTAGGCCAAACGACGGGACATCTCCGAAAGGAGGGAAAGATCGGAGAGAGAGAGAGAGACGCAAAACCAAAGCCAAAAGACCAGAATGGAGCAAAAATTAGGGGGTCCCCATTTGAATGGGGTGATGTGTGAAAAAGGTCACAACAAGAGTTGCAATTTGATGCACACAAGATTACAAAACAGCAACACATAGAAGACATTCGATTCCAAATACTAAATAGTTAAGTTGCAGACAAAGCCACATTCTAGTTAGACAAATAACCTCAATATAAAGCTTGATGGTAAAATCTTCTTTCAATTTAACTAATGGAATTACAAACTAATGTAAATAACCCAAACAAAAACTTCAGGAACATAAGCGTAGCCTCCATCATCATTCTCCCACATCTTGTGTCCAAAGCACTTATTTATAAGTTACAAAGAAAACATTTTTAGGATTTTTGAATAATAATAATTTATCCTAAAAAGCAATGTTTTAAATAAAAATGCTTAAAAGTTGTGAAAAAGAAAGAAAGAAATAAACTTTAAAGCAAAACTAATCTAAACAACTAATAAAATAAAATGGCCTAAAAATAGGCTCTTCAACCTCTCCCTGAAAGTAGAACTCAACTGATATAAGATTTAACCAGGAATAATAATTGCTAACAATAGAAATCTCATGCACGAATGCCATCCATGATTTTGGCACCACTCCTCACTCTACAACTTGATAGATCATCCATAGAACCCTTGCAATCCTAGCTGCCACAAACTTCCTTCTCCAAGCAATAGCAAACGTGTTGAATTTGACACATTTTTTCTTGTTAAGGAATGATGAACAGCAAGAAGAAGTATGTTGTAATGTCCCCTTTTTTCTGACATCTATATCAGAGCAGTGGTTAGCCTACTATTTGGTTCCCGTAGGCTACCAAAAAGTGTAGGGGGCCCTTTGGAGGGTATTCAAGGACTGCATCAAGCTTGATATTTTCATTCCGACATCTTCAACATAGTGATCGATTATTTTGCTTGGTAGGCCTTACGAAGGTAGTTCAAGAATTCTTCGTTCACATTTCCTATTTATAGTAAGTGTTATCAGGTTCAACAGCAGCACACCTATAGCTGGTATTTCTGTCAGGACACTCTCATGAGGTTATTGCTAGAACATTGCCACGACTAATTAAATCATTAAAGTCGTTAAAGTGACTTTATGATTTAATGATATAAAGTTACCTTTCATAAAGTAGTACTTTATAATATGGCATTATAAGGTCAATAAAGTAACTTTAATTAAAATGATATATTTTAAGTTACTTTATTATTTCATTAAATGGCACGTGTTTCGAAAAGTGAATTTAATTAAAAGATTTAAAGAGGCCAAATGAGGCATTGGTTTTTGGAAAGGAATTACTTTATTATTTTAATAAACTTAATTGCCAAGATTAGGGCGTAGGATTTGGAGAGGGATAAAAAGCAAAGAAGATCATTTTATCTATCCAAGTTATCATTTGCAAATTGAAGAAAGTCGAGCATAGGGTTGCAGGTATGAAGTTTCAAGCTATTCAGAGGATGGAAACCTTCAAAGAGGATGGAGTCTATAGGTGTGCAAGATCACCCAAGGTCTTCTTGTTTGGATGGTTTCACACAAAGATCATCATCGAAGTGTTCATAGATTTAATCAGCAATTTCAATATTTCATCAACAGATTAGAAATAAGATAGAGGTCAAATCAGCAGTTGCACATTTAGGGGTTTACAGAGTTTCAGGGTTCAGTATGAAGATTAATGATATTCACAACTACTGATCAAGCATTCCCCAATCTAAGATTCATGTTGTTGATTCCGGGTATGGATTTTATGTATTTCCTAAAGCATTAATAAATCTGGTTATTTATCTCTTGCATTTGTTTGGAAATTAGTTTATATGCAAATATGTGTATTATCTATATTGTTGCCGAAATTCAAATAACCCAGATTAGGGTGGGTTATTACATTGGGGTAATTCTATTTCTGCGTTGATAGAAGGACTCTTCGAACTTATGAAGGACCTTGACATCAAGCGGTACTATATGACAGAGATAAAATCCAAACATAAGGGAGAGATTGGAAATAAAATAATGGAATCAGAAACAAATGATGATGAACCTAAGAATTCTAAAGCAGTTGTAGACGAAGAGTACTTGAGTCATCTTTAAGGAGATAACATAGAACCTCCTTGTGAATGAGAGTTAGATCATGTAGATGATTGGCTTAAGCCAAATGTTGAAAGTAATTTTCAGGTTTCTGCCAATCCACTTTTTGAGATGGAAGCAAAGACACCTTATGATAACCCACTTTATGAGGTGGAATTCTAGGTTGTGCATGGGAAAGATGCCCCACTTGATTTGAATGATGGTTTGGAGCATGTTGAAACTTTCAAATCACCAACTATTGATGAACATTTTAATCATTCAGACGATGTTAAGACAGCCTATGAGCAGATTGTTTAAATTCATGAAACATACAGGTTTGATTTACAAAAAGGCTTTATTGGAGAGTATGCAATTGAGCAAATTTTGAGTTTCTACCTGCTACAATTTTAAAACCAGCAACTGAAGGTAAGAAAATTGATGACCTTTGGTTTTATGATCCAAGGCATGAGAGAATAGAATTGAATCTTTCTACCATGTCATTTCAAAGAGGTCTTCATCAAAAGTTGCATCGCAAGAGAGATGATAGAATCCATGCATGTTTACACATAAAAGTATGGGATTTGGGGGCTCTGAAACCTTATAGCAGCAGGAACATGAAGGTTTTTCACAATTGTTTGTGTAATATTCTCAAGGGTTGGATTATTTCAGCAATATTCAACATATTGTGAAAGAGTATCCAGTCATGGTTCATTTGTTTCAAAATTCCACAATGGTGATTAATGGTTGTCGCAACCATTTCATGTTGCTAACCTTCATATTTTCAGATGATACATTGATGATTGCAGTTGATTGCGTGAATTTGTGTGCACGGGACTGCCTTTATTGCACTTGTAGGTTGAGTATTAATAAGGTGTTGTCAATCTATGATAGCGGAAGCATTCCTAGGATAGCTAAGGATCTAATTTTCAGATTCATCATTGAACTATCAGGAGACAGGAAGGAAAAATTCCAAATTTGTCCATGGGATCCAAGTGGAGTACACTCATGGAGGGGTATGGTACTTGGAGTTTATTACAATGGGTCACTTCACCATCTTCAGCTTGGTGAAGAATATATCAGAGTCACGCAACAAAGGTCAGCAAATGATGGGTATAGCAAGCTTCCAATTGGATTGCAGGCTTTGGGATTTTCTATGCTTGGCAATATGCTTCTTCCGCAGACAGTGATTAACAGGACTGTCGAGTTTAGTTCTACTTCTTTCCACTCGTTTCAGTGGAACTTGGGTAGAGCATTGTATCAAATGGTTTGGGATCCCGACATTCAGGATGGGCCTGGTTGTTCATGTGAGGATTGCTTGGCGACAAGCAATCTTTGGGAGGATAGACTAGAATGTCCCTTATCTTTCGACATCTATATCAGGGCAATCGTTAGCCTACTATTTAGTTCCCGTAAGCTAGCGGGATGTATAAGGGGCTCTTTGGAGGATATTCAGGGACTTCAGCAGGCTTGATGTTTTCATTCCGGCATCTTCAACGCAGTGATCGAGTATTTTGCTTGGTAGGCCTTATGAAGGCAATTCAGGAGTTTTTTGTTATTTATAGTAAGTGCTATTAGGTTCAATGGCGGCACGCCTGCAGTTGGTATTTGTGTGAGAACACTCTCAGGAGGCTATTGCTAGATCATTGTCGAGGGTAATTAAATCATTAAAGTCATTAAAGTGACTTTATGATTTAAAGTTATAAAGTTATCTTTAATAAAGTACTTTATAATATAGCTTTATAAGGTGAATAAAGTAACTTTAATTAAAATGATATATTTTAAGTTACTTTATTAATATTTCATTAAATGGCACATGTTTCGAAAAGTGAATTTAATTAAAATATTTAAAGAGGCCAAATGAGGCATTGGTTTTTGGAAAGGAATTAAAGGAATTACTTTATTATTTTAATAAAGCTAATTGCCAAGATTAGGGCATAGGGTTTGAAGAAGATCATATTATCTATCCAAGATATCATTTGCAAATTGAAGAAAGCCGAGCATAAGGTTGTAGGTATGAAGTTTCAAGCTATTCAAAGGATGGAAACCCTCAAATAGGTTGGAGTCTACAAGTGTGAAAGATCACCCAAGGTCTTCTCGTTTGGATGGTTTCACACAGAGATCATCATCTAAGCGTTCACAAATTTAATCAGCAATTTCAGTATTTCATCAATAGATTAGAAATAAGACAAAAGTCAAATCAGCAGTAGCACATTCAAGGGTTTACAAAGTTTTAGGGTTTAGTATGAAGATTGTTGATATTCACAGTTGTTGATAAAGCATTGCCCGATCTAAGACTTATGATGTTGATTCCGGGTATGGATTTTATTTATTTCTTGAAGCATTATTAAATCTAGTTATTTATCTCTTGCATTTGTTTGGAAATTGGTTTCTATGCAAATATCTATATTATCTGTATAGTTGGCAAAATTCAAATAACCCAAATCAAGGTGGGTTATTACATATGTGAGTTTGATCATTTAGTCATAGGAATGTTGCCATGTTCTAATTGTTTTTCCATTATACTTTCATCAAACGGACAACAAAGGTACCCCAAATCTTCATCACATGAACAAGTACCTAGTAAATTTAACAATTACAAACTACAATCTCTATGCTAGACTAAGAATTTACATAAAATTCATAAGAGTTTAGCATCCTTCGTATAAAAACTTCACAAAACGGTCACAAGTTTAATTCACCATACAAGCAATGTACAAATTCAGGTAATATCGCATCAAATAATACTAGTAGCATTAACCAAACGTGACATCAAACTTTAAGATAGCAAATTCAAATAGGGTCCAGCTATAAAACCAAAAATTTAGGTTGTGGGCTAGTCACCAGTAGTCGTCCCCCTAGTCTTGTGTAGATCAACAACCACCCAACAAGGAGCCACTGCACTGGCACATTACTCAAGCTTAGAAGGATCTAAGAGCTCATCCAAAGGTGAAACAACTCCCCAAAACCCCTATCAATTGCTAGCCTTAAAATGTGGATGGATTAATATGTCACACAAAAGGATTACCATTGGTACAAATATTTGCACACAATTGTTGTATCAAACATCTTATATGAATATCAAGCATTCATTAAATCAAATTAATTGCTAACACATGTTGGATTAAAGACAATACAAATTGGAGCAAAGGACTTTATTCTAATAGTAGCAAAAAAGTTTTAAAAATCATGATTTATTCCAATTAATCTTTGCTTAACCTTGTTGCTGACTTTTTTTCCCAAAAAATCTCTATCTTTTTTGTTTAACCAGTCAAACCAAATTTTTGGTCAACGAAGCATGATTTAATCACAATTTATTCCCAATTAGAATGTAGCTTCTTTGGAGAACAAATGTCAAAAATGTACAATTTTTTACTATAAAACCTACATTTAGGTCAATCTTGCTCATTTTCACACCATTTTTTTCAATTTTTTGACACTAATTTTGGCAGATTTAGTAATAATAAAAAAAATAGTACACCCTAACCCTAACTCAAATTTTTCCTAATTAAATCCTAGCTAACTGAAAAAAGCTTTATATTGTGGTTGGTTGATGTAACACTCTAACTATCCTACCGCTAATATAAGGTTAACCAACCAACTAACTTCAAATTTCAGTTCAGCTGAAAAGAAACATCTAACTGAAATAACGGAAAAGAAACATCCACTGATTTCCAATAACAGAAATGCAAACGAACATTAACTAACTTTTCAAAGCTTACAAATAATATTACACCTGATCAATCTTTAAGCTAAGTAACCTTTTCAAATATTACAGGAGAGAAAGGGTTTCAAGAGTTTACACATAAGAAGATGAAGCATTTGATCTTGACATTGTCACCAAGGGAAAAGGAGATATCATCAGGGGCTTTACCGCACATCCGAAGACCTACTAGTCTCCCGTATTCCTTCAACTGAAGGAACCCGTCCCTTCACAAGGGTAGTTAACAAGGATCACTTTATCATCATGCCTCTGAGCTTGGTGTCAAGGACCTATACCTCCTGATCGAACCTTACTAAGGGTACCTCCCAACTAGAAAGGTCACTCTGATCAATGATATATCTGGTACTTGATAGCTGACAGATGTCGAATCTAGCATCGTACCTTGGCCAAGGATTTAATATTTAACAGGCACTCCTGTGCCGTCAGCACTCTCACCCTCGCTCATCATAATAATACTTGACTCAAAGTTTATATTTCAATAACTTGGGTCAAGATCT
>CM021105.1:279519377-279546957 GCA_007115665.2 Sequoiadendron giganteum
TTTCTCTTGATGAGAATCGCGTTTTGCATTTGCTAAAACGTCTTTCATAAATGAGAATCGTATTTTTCCTTTGCTAAAACATCTTCCATGGATGTGAAATCATTGCTGAGAAATGTCATTCTAATAACGCGTTTTTTGTAAAAACGTCTTTCACAAATGAGAATCGTGTTTTGCCTTTGCTAAAACATCTTCCATGGATGTGAAATCGTTGTTGAGAAATGTCATTCTAAAAACGCGTTTTTTGTAAAAGCGTCTATTTTAGCTGAGAAATGTCATATGCGTCCTTGTAAAAACATCATTTCTAAAAACGTCATTTTCTCACGCCATTGTAGAAGAGTTGTTTCTGAAAAACATCATTTCTCATGTTTAAAACATGATTTCTCATGGTAAAAACGTGTTTTTTTTGTAAAAACGTCTTTTTCAGTTGAGAAACGTCATTTTCTCACGCCATTGTAAAAGCGTCGTTTCTAAAAACATCATTTCTCATGCCAAAGACGTCATGTCAAGTTAAATGTGTCTCAAAATGCATTTGTTTCGAGTGCCCTTGTGAATTCGGGTTTTGTTCCCTCTACTGCAAGTATAAAGCATTCTGGTTTTTCATTTGTTGATTGCAACTGCTACTTAAAAATACTTGTATTCGGATTTCTGTGATTCAATTACAAGTAGGAGTTTTCAGCCAAGATTGCAAGTTGGGGTTTCAAAGCTGAAACTTGTAATAACCTTCCATTTTCCTTACCCAAAAAAGTTAACTTGCAATATTCCTCAAAAAGTCCAAAAACCCAAATTGCTTTAAAAGTGCACAATGTCGGACTTTTTAGACCTGTTTGCAAGTGCAAGTAAAAAGTTATATTTTGCAATTTTCTGAGATGTAACCAAACTCTTTCATTTTTCCCTGAAAAGCATGTGCTGCTTTCACTTGCAGTCAGCCCTCCAAGATCCGAAATTGTTCATATTCCTCATTTATATGCCCTTGAAGTCATTTCATTCATCTTTCATCTACATACAGCAAATAGTCATATTAAACTAAATCTAAATTTTGTTCTCTTCATGCTAATGGATGCCATGTCGTCACCTGTTGATGATGATGATGTTTTAATACTATGGAATTTTCATCATAGTCTTGCAGATTCTTGTTCAATGACAGAGGAACCAACTTCTCCGACAAACAAAAAGATGAAATATAAGTATGACAAGTATTAAAATGAGATTTCTCCATCTCACATGGTCTCAAACATTGAAGAAATAAGAGATACTGAGATTGGGCATGTTGATATGTCTGAGTTTCTTCAAAAAGCAGAGAAGTCGACTTCACATGATATGCAATTGTTGTTGAGAAGTCATATTCATATGGTTTCCAATTCTCCTGTTGCTGCCCGAGAGCCAGAATTTGTTCTTGTATGTGCAGCTCATTTTGATAAAGAATCCAGAACTATCAGAGATGATGATGGTAACATGGTTATTAGACTTGATTCGGAAACCATTAATAAGATCTTTAGGGTTCCTAATGCTCTTGTATATTCAAATATTTCAATGAAGAGTGCTCATGATCATTATGAACAAAAGAAGAGTGATTGTGTCAAACACATCAATCCTAAATGGCTTCTAAAATCGCGAGCTTGTTTATCTCGAATGCCCAAGAAATACCAATCAGATTTTAAGGAGGAGATTAATGATTTGATCACACTTCTCAGCAAAGTGATGGGTTTGAAGTACTCTAATATTTTTGAAACATGGATGTATATATACATAGTGGTCATAAGGAAGGCACAATATCCAATTTTCTAGGGAGAAGTGATTAGTGATAACTTGTGTGAACAGCTTGCATGAGTTCCTACCACTCTCACATTCCACATGAATTCTTATTTGGTCTACATAGCAGCATCACTAAGGCAATTTCCAGGCCTTTCTACCAAAAGTGATAGATCACAAGTAACAGTGTGAGAGTATTATGATCAGCTGACTTTGAGATCAAGCAGAATTCATTACGGAAGGGTTCAAGATGCATTCTTTGGTCATTTCATATGCCTATTTGACAAAGCATTGAAAAACAACAAAGTGTCTGAAGATGCCTGGAAGAAGGTGAATGAATATGGGTGTCTTTTTCTTCAGTTTCTCACTTTCACTTACATGAGAGTTGGTTGTTTTGAAGATCAGCCTTACATGCTCCCAATATATCCAACGGATAAAATCATCTTGATGGAGCTAGCAAGGCAGTTAATGGTGGTGCATCTGCGACAGGCTACACAACATAAAACTGGTGTCAGTATTTCATCTCATAATCCATTGCAAATCGGGATATATTCTTTGACAACTTCCTCAAAAACTAAGGCAATGGAAGATGAACTTCAAGAAATCAAATTGAAGAAGTTTAAGGCAAGAAAGGATTTTGATTACAAAAAAATGAAGGATAAGATAAAAAGAGCTTTCACACATGTGCATCGCTTAGAAGACATTTGGGTGGATCTTCGGATTAAGACGGATATCCATAGGATGGATTACTGCACACTCACGATAGAACAAATTGTTGATCTTAATCTAACCCTGATCCCAGAAGGAGTGATTGATGATGGATAGATTCTAGACCCAGAATATGAAGAACAAGGAGTTGTTGATACTCCTATTCCAACAATACAGTTGTCTCAGAAGGAGTCTACTTCCATTTTTTATAGGTTTCAGTCAATTTTAGCAAATACTAATACTTGGCTTAAGAGTAGAGGTATTGAGGCCATTAAAATCAGAGTTGGAGCTAAAGATGACTCAGCTGGACCTGTTGGACTGAAATCAGATGTAAGAGACCAAACAAAAGAAGGAGCCTCTTCCTCAGGAACCAGAATCAAGCTAAAGGTTAGTCGAGTTGTGGAAACCTTTGGAGGAAACCTTTCGGCTAACTGATCAATTCGATGGACCTGCTAATGGATTCACTGTGGAGCTGGAAAGATTCTGAGCAACACTGCCTGGGGAGCACAAACCTTAATTCTAACTTTTGAGGCTCTAAAAAGATAGGTGCCCCTGGCTAGTAGGGGCACCTTTACTGGCATGTGTTAGTCATTTTTATCATTTTTCCACCTTTTCCCTTGTTCTTCATTCCTCGCTTTGTGTTCGGCAAATGCTACATTCACATCACTCTAGAGACTGAAAAATATTCTAAGGCACAGAATCCTAGGGACCTTGACTAGGTAGGGGTGTCTGAGCTCTCCAGACTTAGTCAAAATTTTGCAATTTTCAAGATTTTTCAGCTTCCCCTCCATCCTTCGTTCTTTGAGCATCTTTCACCATTTTTTGATCTATGTTGTGCTTGAGACCTCAAATCTGACACCTCGCAATTGAGCAACCTCTATTGATGACCTTGGAGCTCCTGATTTGGCTTCTGAAAAAGCAAAATAGACCCATTAGAGAAAAACTGATCTTTTGACGATTCTGACTGGACCAACCTGATGAGGAAGTATTTTAAGCCAATCAAAATCAGTTTGAACCCCTAGAGTCAGACATTTTATTTTTAGAAAATTTTGCCAATATCCATTTGAAAAGAAACTTAAAAAAACCCAAAAAAAGTCTATTTTTAGAAAATTTCCTAAAATTTAGGGCCAAAAAACTGAGATTTGGGTTTTGTAGAAAACTTCACTCTAAGCAAACCCAAATCCTCAAATTTTGAAATTTTTGAATTTTTGACCTACATGCGTGACATGCAAATTTCCATTTTCCGACCATTTTGACAATTTTTGACAAGACTTTTACCATTTCTTCAAAATGCCTAAGTGTAGCAAAAATTTTAATTTGGGGTACAACAACATCAATCTATCCTTTATCCATTATAATCATTTTTTAATTTGAATTTAAAATTTGTATTCAAGGACAAAAACCCTTGATTGGCAATTTCCAAAGATGGAAACCCTCTTGGAATCTCTTTGGATTTGAGGACGAAAACTCTCATTTTCAATTGGGCAATTCTACACAAAGATCATGATTCTACTTCAGCTGAAGAAAAATTTAGATTTGTAAGCAAAATTCCATATCAGTGGCATTATTGAGAGTTCGAATTCATGTATTTCTAGTTTTCAATATTATTCCTATTGTGAACAATTTATTATTATATCAGTTATTTGTGTAAGATTTTAATTTGTTGATATATTATTCTTTTTGCTTAAGGTGTTCCATATATTTGTTGTTTTAATTATTATGTCAGCAGAAATTCTATAATACCATTGCTACATTATTTTGCTAAATATAACATTATATTATTGTTGTGTACAACTTATAACATTGGGTGGTTTCAGCCATGTGGCTCGAGGTATCAACTTTATTTATGCTAAACCCTACTACATATCTTATTCCATATTCCAGCTTAAGGAAGAAGGAAGAATTTATTATATAAAGACTGCAGTACACTGTACAAAGCGCAGCCTTGAAATCTTGCTGAGCTGCACAAACCCCTGACACCTGTCGTATAAGACGAAGCATGAGGGTGGCATGACTTGTCAAATAGGATAGTCTTTTCTTTTATCACCGTATCTTCTGAAAAGAAGCCGCCACTTTTAACGTGTTTGAAAACTATGAAAATAGTTGTCGTACTATCTCTCCTTTAAGCTATCATACATTTCAAAAGGGGGATTGCATTAGTTGGGCCTTCATTTATTGACTGTTCATTAATCTCGAGTGGGCATACAGCCAAACTCAAATTTAGACTTTCAACTGTAATCTTGTAAGTGGCATCGGCAACTCTTGGTTTTATTAATATTTAAATATTAAGAATAATTTATGGTGGTTGTAATATTAAAATATATATTTTGTTATCAGCATTTATGGGTTTCAGCCACTATTTCAGTTTGGCTTAAAATTTTATGTTATTAGAATTATATGTTGCTATTTGGAGTTCTGTTGATATTTTAATATTACAAAAATTTACAAAAAAAATCAGAAAATCATTTAAATATCAGAGAGGGTCGTTACGTGAACTGAGCTATATTGACTTTCCAGATGATTCTTTCAAGATTAATGACTAATTGGAAATCTAATATGGAGAACATATGTTGGATTTGAAGTAGAATCTCAAGTCTCTTATCTCCCATATAAAGCTTGTTGAAAAGACTTCCTTTATGAGAGTTTGCCTTTACATGCCTTAACCTGATTTCCTTTCTCACCAAGAAGGTGTTCATTTGCCATCTCCAATTATGTGAAACACTAGTGTTTCCTTCTAATTAATCAGTAATTGGACACATTGGAGCAAGGTTTTCTTTTTAGTTTTAAATTGGTAGTTTTAGTGTTTTATAGTATATACTGTCCTACTGAAGATTGCCTTTCTGCCATAATACCATAACTGCTCAATTTGTTGGGTCTTTACCCATGGAGATGCTTTTGCAATATATGTTGGAATCGAGGCTCAAAAACTAATTAAAAAAAACTTAAATAGTGAAATATGGGAGACGAGTATACAAACGAAATTTGCCTCTTTGAGGTGAAAGATTCCGAATTCAAATGTTTGTCTACTGTAGGTTCTTTCGGCTAAGCTTGCAATCAGTCTCTTTCCTTCTGAATCCCATTACTTAGTTGTTACTCTTGTTCTTGCACTCTAGGCTCCTTTTCTTTGTATTTATGTTTTTGTCTGGTTTAGATTAATGCAAATTAGTGAGGTAAGATTAGTTAGAGTAAGAGGTATACTTTGAATAATTTCTTTATTTATTTTAGTCAAAAGACAAAAGAAAAATATATATCTTTTGTGAGCAACACCTAGGCATACTTAATAGGTTGAACATCCTCAATCATACATAGAGTGTCCCTATGTGTTTACAGTGAAGCCAAGCATCCTTGAAAGGATTGAGGAACATTTAATGTGCACCAAGTCCTAGAATTCTAGCACTCTCTAGAAATGTGATCCTAGGTAGCATAGCTTTTTTCCCATCTCTAGAATATATTTGACATTTGTCCAAGTATTTGCTTGGGTTTAACACTAGACAGTAAATTGAGCGATCACAGTTTCCCAATCATTGCAACCAAAGTAATCATGGAAATCTCAAGAGAGTATTCTAAATGTACTCCAACTTCTATGTCCTTTCTCAAAATCTTTTGGACAAAATTTAAATAAATTTTATGATAGGCATTGTAAAATTGAATATCGCACATAAAAATTGTAGAATGTACACAATAATCAAATCAATCTTGATGATAAGTCAAGATAAAAGTGTGATTAAGAAAACTATTTATCCTTGTGATCTGATTTGACTTGTCCTAGTCTGAAAAGCCATTTAAAAGTTTAAATTTTTCATTGGTTCTCCAACCAAAACACGTTAACATCCATTAAGTAGTTTACAATTTTGCATCAGTACTCAAATTGAAATATATTTTCATTGCAAAATATGAACAGCATATAATAAATGTATTGTTCAAACTTAGATAAAAATGCCAATAGCTTGCATCATTCCATTGAACTAATATTTAGGAATATGAAATTATGGCGAGAATTTACAGGGTGTTTGACATCACAAACAAGTTTGAGTACTAGGTTTAAAACACGTAAGTAGCCAGAAGCATCACATAATGATGTGACCACAAACTTCAGTTGATCTTTCAGAACACATCATGGTTTTAGAAATTTTTGAGTCACATAATAAGTTCAATGATCACACTATATTTGGTTCAAGTCCTGCCAGTTCTTGAGCACATTTTAATTCTACTAATAGTATCTCAAAGCCCGACCTTTATATTTTATTGCACCCTAAAATGGTAAACTTAGAATATAATGTTTCTACTATTGTTAACTTGAGTGGTAGGTAATTGTCAAGTAGTGTCAGCCTGTCAGGTATTGCCTCCTTGCCCACTGGACATAAATACGGAAGTAATGGAATGCTCATATGGCAAAAAAGGTTTCATAGCATAGAAGAATTAAACACTAAGCTTTATATTTGAAGTAATATTACACACAAAAAAATTATTTCTCCTCTTTATTATTTAATATACATTTTATCCCTCTTGCATCTTTGCTTAAAGTAATCAATCCATTCTTTCTTGAAATCCTTTTTGTTTTGGAGCTAATATCTATCTCAAACTATATTGTATGGTAAACTAAAAAATATGAATCTGTATGCTTATTTCTTCCAGGACCTGACAGCTTCCTGTAAAAGCAATGGTGAAATTTATGATATGCAAATAAAGCTTAATAGGCATTTTGATTTCATTTCAACTTACATAGAAGTGTGTCAAACTTACCGTAGAGCACGAGACATGTGAAAAACTGTAAAACTCCAGCTACATAAACATTATCTTTATCAAACTGAGCAGAAGATATGCGGTTTTTGCCATGTGTATCATCAGGCCGCAAGTAAATGTAGTCCTTCAATTTCTTCCCAAGTTTGATAGAAAATGCACAACTACTAACAAGTGACAGTATGATAAGAAGTAATAACTGGAATATAATCACTTTATCCAAGCGCTTCTCCATAGTACTACGTTTTGAGGGTGGCTCTGTTGAATTTTTCATTATCTTGGTTTCCTGGCCAGTAAAGAGGACTGCTCCATATATATATGAAGTATTCCTCAGCTTTGAACCACGTAAAAGAACCTGTGTAGGACTGAGATTTAATATCGTATCCTGCCATAATAATCTTCCCACAAAAGTATAAATGGAGGGATTTGGTAGCTCACACTCAACAACAGCATTAAAGTCCTGAAAGGTAGGAATATCTGCTAAGTTCCTGGTTTCTTCAAGACATCTTCTTAGTTTCAAATTTGTCTCCCCATCTAAGTTCATTGTCTCAACATAGCATAAACCATCAGAATCACTTGATGATAAAAGGAGTAGATCAGCTGGGAAGAATTCATCACGGTTAACCTTTATAATGTCACCAACTTTTACATCTTTCCAGCGACATTTTTCAAACCCTTCATTTTTCTTCCATACTGAAACAAAGTCATTGTTAACTTTTTTGTCAAGCTTGCCACGGCGAAAGTCTTCTACAGCTTCTTTTGCCATTGAAATTCCAATGACAAAAATAAGAGGGAGAATGGTCGAGGAGGGGTTGACTGGTGTGATTGGTGTGAGGGAAAGGGCCGCATGAAATACAAAATAACAATTTGCAACTCTTCGAAACTGCTCAAATAGTCCTTTGGGCAAAAAAGAATACCATCTATATTTTTTAGTTGAAATTTTGTTGCTCGAATACTTTTGTCTATCATCATTTTTCTCATTTATGTGAACAATCCAATGGTCAATCATACTCTTCTCCTGATATTCAAAGAGATTCTGAAATACATGGAACATTTTGATCATATCAGCTGCTTTGAAACTGTCATGTCTGCAAAGTCAAAAAATCATTAAATTAAAACACGTGCTAAAATGCAAACTTCAAAAACAGGTCATTGTTCATCTTAAAAACTCATACAAATCAAATTGTTATGCTACAAAACAAATATTTGTAATGAGTCAAATGATTTTATATGAGATATATTAAAAGTCTAATGTGATCATGACACAAGTTTAGATGGTCTAATGAGAAAAACAATGGATCATTTACAATTTTACATATACAAACAACACAAGAAGTGATTCGCATGGAGTAATTTGCACTAACATGTCAAACATTCATGTTAACAATAGCTTAAGTCATCCTTATATTATATGTTAGAAAGAAAGAAAGAATCATGTTAGCATTCACAAATGACCAAAGTGGATCAGTGGAAGTCAAATGATTTTATATGAGATGAATTAAAAGTCTAATGTGATCATGACACATGCTAAGACAGTCTAATGAGAGAAACAATGGATCATTTACAAACAACACAAGTGATTCATATGGAGTAATTTGCACTAATATGTCAAAGATTCACGTTAATAATAGTTTAAGTCATCCTTATATTATATGTTTGAAAAAAGGAGAATCATGTTAACATCCACAAATGACCAAAGTGAGTCAATGGAATTAAAAAAGTACAGTCACTAGAAAATCAGTGAGGATAAAAAACTCTAAGCTAACGAAAAAGTAATTAACACTAAGCACTAAATAATTTAATAAATGTAAGCAAAATAAAAGTGGGTTAATGGAAAGCAATTTAAACTCAAGCCATAAAAAAAATAATACAAGTATCTTTGAGGGAATCTGCCCTTAAATGGCATTGGACTTGATAAAATCATAAATAATGGGAAGCCATGATTGGAGTCTAGCATTAGCATATTTTGTAGTGGGACATAGACTAGAAGAATCAATGGTATTGTCAATTATTACTGTAAAAGGGCCAATTCAAGGCTTTCTCCAAGAGTGAGGAAATAAAGAAAGTACCTAAAGAAAGAAAGATTCTGAAGTGAAGAAAGGTATTTTCCCTTCTGGACTACTCATATCACAAGCACACCATGTTCATTCTATTCTCATGCCAGATCTAGAACATCTTCAAAATGCTCATAAGGGATTGACCAGGGCTAAGAGGGCTAGGATGGATGATATTGGTAGGAAACCAATCATATCCCATAAAACCTCTCCTAATATCCAAGGCCAATGAATGTTTGGTGGCAAAGAAAATATCAACAATATGTGCCTTTCTTTGTGACCTTGATTGCAAACAAGGAAAAGGCCCTTGATCGAAAATCAAAATAGATGTACCCCTAGAATGAATGGAATTGGGATGCTCTAATAGATATGTGCAACAAAGAATATTGTCTCATTGAAAAAAGTGTTTATGTTTTGATTATATAGCACTATAATTCACCCACTTGATGGAGACAAAATGGAGGATCAGCTGCGAATAACCCTAGTTTGGACTTAAGGTAGTCATTGCTTCTGACAGGCTATGTTGATGACAAAGCATTCTAATGTGAAGAATAGACAGAACACAACAAGAGAGGAAATGGATTTAAGGGTTTGCAAGGAGGATCATTATATTATCTACGAAATATTGTTGAGGTAGAGTTGATCTGAAAACCCCCAAAAATTCTCATGGTAGGAGAGAGGCGAGCAAGAAATTGTTGTTCCCAACTGAGAATGTTGCCAACAAGAAGACCCAGGGTTGTTCTTATGTAGATATCATTAGCCAATGAGTGTAGGATAAGGAGAGTTAAATGGTTGCAGAAAAACAGTTTTCTTTCAATTGAATTAAGATAGCCAAAAAAAAACCATCATTGGAGATTGGCAAAGAGAATTGGCATGAGATAGAACACTACAGGGAGATTGATTCCATAGAAAGATTTAGCACTCTATCATGTTTGCTTCCATATTTAAATATTTGGATAGGAAAGAATTGGCGCCCCCTTCCAAGAATATCCAATGGTTATATGCACTTGTGTACAAGGAATTTTTGTGGTGATCTGCAATTCTTTTGAGGAGAAGAATAAAATCCGAGAGAAAAGGACATGGTTTTGGAAGGCTGTAACTCTCTTTTTGAAACTATGGTTTCTGAACTTTAACCCACTTATAGAAAACTTCAATGTTTTCCATTATGGGTAAATAGGCAATGCTTTAAGGAAGTTTATTGATTTATCTCCTGAAATGCATAGAAATCATTAATAGCTACTGCAAGGATACTAGTAAAATGGATTAGTGCAACAACCTACTAGAAGAAATTGATTTTAAAGTAAGAAAAAAATCTAGAAGCAACCATTAGATTATGAAAAAATATCTTTTAGATGTTGGACTACTTCTAGGTGGGGCATTATGCGGTTCAATGTTGGAAAGCTAAAAATTCATCTAGTTGTTCTTCATGGTGGATGGAAACCTGTCAACATCAATTACTTGGGTCTGATTTGGTTCCAACACAAAATAATATTGCAGAAGAAAGTAAATGCTCAAAGGGTAGTAGCCAAGATCCTGGGGAGAGGCATGTTGATTGTGTTGGATTTACAAGAGGAAGCTAGTTCTAATGAGAAGGAAAAGTCCTCGGGAGAAAGAAATAGACGAGAGTAAACTCCTCAAAATTATGTGGAGCAAAAGGCAGGAATATGGGAGGATAGTGGGCTTGTTTTAGGGGCGCAACAAGCTGAGGTGTATAGTCGAGTCTAGCCAATTGATAGAGTGGAAGAATCAGACATTTTAGAGGAAGCTAGGAAGTGGAAAGAAATACACTCTTTAGAGCCTGAAGATAATATTCCTTTCACCTCAACAGAGGAGATCTTAAAAATGTTGGAAATATGCAAATTCAGCAAAATGTGTAGTTTTTGCAATAGGCTTTAGAGCAGAAATTTTATGCTGAAGAAGAAATGTTATCAAAGGTAGGCAATAGTAAAAGGCAGGTGGAGGAAGGGGTGTCTCCCTCCTCCCTAATAAATAGTGAATGGAAAACAGTTAAAAATAGGAAGTCCAAAGCCAAAAGGAATGCTTCCCTAAAAATGGTTTTGAGGCCTCATTTGAAACATTAAGAATTGTTACACCCCGAATTGTAAGCTACTACGTAATAGTATTGCATAGGGCCGAATGATTGTAATGGGAATTCAATGATTGAATAAAATATGTGTACCTTGTTTTCAATATGAGTGTTTTTACATTTGATGATTGTCTCATTTTAATGTAGTTCTATTGATGTCATTCTTGGTGAATTAGTGCATATAAAGTTATGAAATTGTTAATATTTTAACTTGTGAAATGTTATGTATACTATTTATGTTGTGAACATTTGACTTCCATGAACGTATGTCAATGGATGCAAGTATATGTACCATTCCTCTAGGCGGAGGGGAAATATCACTTGGGAGAGGGGCTTGGTCAGTTAACCGGTAATGTGAACTATCTGAGCATACACACTTCACTGTAGAGTGAGTAACTGAGTCAGCTATGTTAGATAAGTCATCCATAGTCATAGTTTGGCATTAGGAGTCGTGTCTTCTTCTATACGTTTTATGTAAGATGTTTATCTGTTATCTGTCTCATGGTATTAAGTTCACTACAATGGTAACGTATATGAATGTAAGTGAATAGGGAGGGTACATATATACATGTATATAGTATATACACGTATCCATATGTATATACATATCGATACAAGCGTATGATTGGCAAACGGATATGCTCATATGGTTGCATCGATATGGTATACATACATATACGTGCATATTGAGGTATATCCATATGTATATACATATCGATACAAGCGTATGATTGGCAAACGGATATGCTCATATGGTTGCATCGATATGGTATACATACATATACGTGCATATTGAGGTATATACAAACATATATACATGTATATATGCACACAACCTATTGTATGTGGACATTAATAATATTATATTATTATTGCCTGTTGATTTACATATACATGTATGTGTATGTATATATATACATATATTAACATATCAGAAATGACAACTAGCTTATGATATGTTTGCAAAAAATTTATATATATATATATATATATTTGTGTGTGTGTGTGTGTGCGCGCATGTAAATATATACATATGTATTAATATTATATGCAAATATATATATTAAAGTAAAAATATATATAAGATAAAGTAATTAAGTATATATATATATATTTATACAAATTATTTGTTACTTTAATACATATAAATAAATATAATATTTAATATATATATATATTAATTTAAATAAAATGAAAATCAATCTTTGATTAATTTATCATCACATATTTGGGGAAATCGAATTGTTTCCTAACGTATTAAGAAATTGACTTTCTCTTACTTCATCATGAAAAATTGGGTTTAGAATAACCCGGCCAAATAATTTAAACTTTTGGCAAATCAAATGAAAGGGAAATATTATGTTTGATAAACATTATACTTCATAAAGTAGAAATTCAAATATTTGGAAAAAGGAAAAGAACTTGCCGTGAAATATGAAAATATGCCGCTGGGAAATCCGCGCGCCTGTTGAAGTGCACAAGCCAGGAAAAATGCAGACGCAACTTGAAGTGTGTCAATAGTTGCCAAGAATTAGGGATTGAAGAGAGTAAATTAAGTAGACTTTGTCTCTAAAAATATCTTCACCTGTTGAATCGCACCATTGTTGAAGGTATCGATTCTTCCTCATTGAATGGTGCCAGTTTGAAACTTTCTTAAGCTGTTGTCAAACTGAAGGTCGAATCATCATCTTAAATTGTTGAGTATGGGGTTTTCTATCTGCCACATACCATTTGAATCATTCAATAAAAATACCTGTCATTCACCATGCCTTTTTATGAGGAAGGTGTTGGGGAATGAGGCTCTATATAAAGTCGTCATTCTGCTGAGAGTGGCAATCGAATTCATTCCATCTACAAAATTATATTTGTTCTCATGAGAACTATCTAGCTCTGAGCATTCATAATTGCAAGAGTATTATATCATTTTCTAAGAAAAGCAAAACCTTCATGATTTTTGAGTGTCATATCTTCATATTGCTGAAAGTGCAAATCATCATAAATTTTGAGTCATAATTGAGAAGCTAACCAGTTGTGTATCAATTATTGAGTGATCAATTTCTAAGAGGGAAACATAGTTTAATCAGAGGATTGTTGTTAGTTTGGAAGTGCTGCAAGTACAGACCAATTCATCTTCATTGGAGGAAAGCTTAAGCCAGGCATGGGTTATTATTCCTCTATACATTCCATCTTTAAATCTTGAATTATTATGGAATCATGTTCAATATCTTTGTTTAGATAGATGAGGTTAATTACTATTGTATGTTGAAAAAGGATGTTTTCATTAGACTGTCCAATAAGTCCGCATATAGTAAATATGTCATAGAAGATGCATGATTACTAAGAAGGGTATTTATTTGTTTAAAAAGGTTAGATAACGCATTTTGTGATGTTGCATTACTTGTATGATCTCTATATAAGAAGAGTACTCGTTACCTTAGATATTATTACTAGGACTATGATGAGAGCTTGAATCAAGTACAATGCAACCGGCTAAGTTATTAGTTTAACTGAGGAAAGCTAGCTAAACTCCTAGGAAATATTCATTCCAGTGTAGGAGAGAATAGGAGAAGTACTTGTGATGCTGATTCATCCCAGTAGGAATACTTGATGTAGGATGTCTGTGGTATGGATTACCATTATAGGACAAAAGACCTACGCGTAGTGTAAGATTGCCCTAAGTCAAATCGACCCTGAATAATGTATGTGACAGTTGACCCTCAATAGAGATACTGTATGAACACTTTGGCCAAAGTAGTGTAATGAACAAAACATCCTCTTAGACTGGGCGACAATTACATTGCCAAGATCACCGTGATCCCGTATTGCATACTAGATCGAGAGTTTACCGGATGTACAGGTTCTAGCTATGTAGGACACACCACTATGCTTAGTCAGTAAACAGTATCGGTTACCCTACCAATCTCTTCGTTGAAGGGAGGGCCATCTACCGAATGGTAGATGTGCAGAGGACCGCATTATAAGTCTGTGGTTGGTGGAAAAGCGCCCGAGTGATGTTTCTCCTCCTTACCAGGCTACTGAAGCACCGAGATTTGAAAGGCGGATTCCTGGACCTTCTTACCACTATTAGTTCAAAAGCTCAATGAGCTATGTATGTTCATGTATGTATGATTACTTTGATGTTCATTTGAAAAAAAAAAATTTCCTTTTTGAAATATATTGTCTTGTTCATTTGGAAAGGAAAAGATTTCAAGTTCATAGTTAGAAAGTATCTTGTTTAATTATCAATGAAAAGAAAAGAAATATTTTATAGTGCTTTCGTTGTTACATGTTATCTATGTTTAATGCTATAGATTAAGAAAAAAAAATTATGTAAGGGTCGTGTCATTACAAGAATAATCAAGTTGGTTTATCATGTTTGTTTGTGAGGGTTTCAAGTTTTGGGGAAAAGTAGAGGGTTTTGTTAGTGGTTATGTTGCACCTTGATGTGCTTATTCTCCATGTATTTGACGATTGGTGTACTAGGTTTTCTTCTTTGGGTAGGGGCCACAATAAAACCCCCATTATTCTATCTAAAAAAATACTATGACTCACCCAAAATTGTTACAATTGTTATCCACATGCAAAACATTCACATTTGGGCAATGAAAACATCAATATTAACACATCAACACCATTCTATATGCATAACTCAGTAACAAATCTTTAACATCTTGAACTCGCATATCTGACATTTCTAAACACATTCAACATCACCCCTACCCAAAAATCTAGTCTCTATTTGGAATTGGTATATTATTATTTGTACAAATCTAATTTCTAGATCTCACAATACATGTTGGTCTAAGGAAACCATTCTGGTGGACTGATTAGTTTTAATGCACTCATCCAATTATATTTTGTGATGACTTCTACTAAATCCTCTACAAAGTACTCTATTTTTGGACTTAACCCTTGAATCCTGTTTGGTGAATAAAAGATTGGCTTATATCTTTAGGAAAAGGTTTTTGGAGCCTTTTACCTTGATTATCGGTTTACTTCGTGTAATGTCCCCTATTTTAGCAATATTGTTTGGTGAGCTTTACCCAATTATTGATTTTTCCAGTAAACTTTTAGGGATGTTGGGGAGAACTCCAAAATTCTTGGGGAGTGTAGGTTCAATCTTTGTTGCGTTATCTTGATGGAATTAAGCTCAATTAGCATTATGAATTGCAGTGATGTTTTCAGAAGCGTTTTTAGGCTCCTAGGGTGCTTTCCAAACTTCTTGGAGAGCACGTCTATTTTTAGTAAGACTCTAAGTTGGTTCCTATCATCATCTCACTTCTTCAATTGCATCTTGGCATGGTCAAAATTGGATTCTGAAGCCTTGGCAGTGCTTTCTACAACTCGGGTAGAGCATTTAAAATATACATGTAAGTTTATAATGCTAAATGTTAAATATTTGCTAAGTGTTATATTTTATTAAAGTGACCGCTTCCCCTCAAAAGTGGATGCCTAGGCATAAGGGGATCTTTTGCACATAATGAATTATTTAATTTGAAAAGAAACACTTTTTAGGAAAAAGCAACAAAAAAGCAAAAAACATTTTTAGAAAAAAACCAAAAAAATATTTTCTTTGGAAAAAGCAATGAAAAGGAAAAAATGTCTTTCCAAAAATGCAATGAAAAAAGCAAAAAGTCTCTTTTCGAAAAAGCAGCAAAATAAGAAAAAATGCTTTTTTTGAAAAAGCAACAAAAAATCTACAAAAGGAGGTGTTGAGGGCTCATTTTTCTTTTGTTGATTGATATGATATTGTTATGTTACCGGATTTGAACCAGAGAGTTCTTCCTTGATCTTTACAAGACAAAAACGCTTTTAAATTGCTAGTTTTGGATTTGAAAGACAATCCCTAGCTGGTTTGGGTGTGATTTCATCCAGAAATCACCATTGGAATTCAAGCAATCTCAGATTTTGGATTTTATAATGGAGGTTTTTGATGTTTTCTAAATGCAGCAATTTTGGAGTGACTTTTTTAATATCTTTCAGATGATTTTTGGCTATTAGTTGGCACTGAGGGTGTATGATGATGTTAATTTATGTTTGAAGGTGTTCTATTACATATTTGGAAGGCGTTAGGAAGTTTGCTGCTGTTTGACCAGCAATCAGACATTTCAGACCTGCACCATGTTTTGCAGCATGTACTGTGATTTCCAGACTCGATAAGTTCATACCAGCACTGATGTTACAAGGTATATTTGTTGGTTTGCATATTTGGTGATTGTTCTTGCTTTCTGGAGTTGATTGGAGATGATTTATGCCTCTGTTATTGTAATAACACCCCTTATTTTATTTTTTTGAAATTAATTGATAAGATAATTAATCATATTCATTAGGAAATAAGATTTATTACAGCTACAGGTCTGATATATAGTTTTGCATTACAAGAATTACAGCTGTTACAAATTTGATACCAAGATGCATACCAGGAAGGGTGCTAATTTAACCAAAATAACATTTGACTGGAAGCACTCACAAAATATCTTGAACAATGTATAACTATATGGCTGCAGGTCTGCTGTAGCAGTTTACAGGAGGTGACAGCCATCTCCATCCTTCAAATTCTTCATTGCACCCACACTAAAACACCTCACCGCTGTTGCAATGGTCTCAGCAGAGACTCCCACTCACTCAGCACTGCTTAAGATCAAAAAATGTCATGCTACATGTCTGTCATGTTGTTTCAGACTTACCCAATTCAATACTGAGCGCTGGACAGGGGTGATGGACCTTGAAAAAAGCTTCAGTACTCCAACATTTCACCTTTTCCTCATTCCACAATGGCTGTTAAGGGTACTTTGGTACTGGGCGTCATCTCTGGCAAGGTCAAATGCTCCCAAACTCAGGCGACCAGATCCTAAATCCACATGCCAGGCATCAGCGTGCTGGTATAAGGCATGGCTTCTCTCATAATAACAATACCTGCAAACAGCCCTTAAAGTAATCTTAATAATTAACAAGACTCCCCCATACTATCATTTTTCACCACTAAAAGAGTCTGTAACTGCAAACACCACCTGGATGCCCCACATGGAGGATTAAACATGCCCTTACATCTCATTGCTGCACTCAGAAATCATACCCAGCAATACAAAGTGCTGATAAATGCCCCAACCAGACCACTGTTTCACCCACAGGCCTCTTCAACCACGTCTGTCCCTGTAATGTCCCCATTTTTAGCACTGCACTTCTCAGTGATTGATGGCCTATCCCTGGGGTGTTGTCGGCTAGTCAGAGGCAGAATTAGGGTTTCCGACTGTTTGGTGGGTTCTCTTGAGGATTTAGGGTTCTGCTTGTTGGAGTTTGGGTGTTTGGATTCTGGATTCCTTCTAGGTTTTCAGAAAGCTTCGCAATGGTGGCACATGCATTGCATTCTGAGCAACTTCTTGAATTTACTATTTTTAGTAAATTCTATATTTAGCAGTGGTCCAGTCAGCACAAGCTCAATCAACTTTCCTTCACTTGCAGTTCATTGGGTGATCCTGATTTTTGGCTTAAGAGGTTCATTTTGGAGAAATAAGTTATCTAAAGTCAATAATGTTTTATTTTATAAAATAACCCCTTGTCCTAGTAATATGACTTCAAGTCATTTTAAAGAAGGGGACTTTGAGGGTTATTCTCTCATGAGGAACATATTGCGATTTTTCCTAAAGTTAATTGCTCAAATGGAATTGGACGCCAACTTTTGGAGAAAAGATAATTTTAAATTAAAGGAAAATTGCCTTTATGAAAAGGGACGCCATCTTGAAGGAAGACTTGGTCAAGTCAAAACCCTAAAAGCATCTTGTGGAGTGGGCACACCTTCTAGAAGCATCTGGAAGTGTCTTCTCAAAATTATAAAAGGGAGCCTTGGGTCTTCATTTGATCATCTGATGTTTATGACATTGTTATGCTGCCGGAATGGCTTTGGGACTGCTTCGAGGAATGAAAGCCTCCTAGCCTTGGCTCGACTTCGTGCTTGAGAGATAGCACCTAGCGGAGAAGTTTGCTTATTGTTGAGAGTTTTTGTAGTGAGGTTTGCTTTGTAGCTGGAGTTTTATTTATAGTTCAGATTTTGCATTTCTTATCATTTTTCTGGAGTTGCTGAAGTCAAGCTGAATCTATAGTTTCACTCATAAATCCGAAAATAAAAATACAGTCGTTCCATAGTTGGAAAACTCGGACTCGCCGCGGACTCGGCAGCCCAAAAATATGACTCGGACTCGGGACTCAGGACAGACTCGGGAAAAGACTCGGCAAGGACTCGGCAAAAAAAAAAACCGTAGTTTTACAAAAAAAACAAGAACAAATTAATGCATTTAGAGAATATAAGGGCTTAATTTGATTATCAAACACTCATAATTCAAAGATTACACATGTCATATGATCATCAAACACTCAATAATTGAAATTTAATCATTCATAGTCATCAAATACTCATAGTTTCACTTTCAATGTATAACATCATAAGTTTATAAATGTTTACATATAATCATGTCAAAAAGAGGAAAACATTAACAACCACATATAATCTACATCTTCCTCTTTCCCCTCCCAATGGTACTCAATTTTGGAGGCCTAGAACTAGAAGGTGCCCGTGTTGTAGTATGCAAACGAGGACTAGGAGATCGAGCAGGGGAAAAATGATATTCAAATGTGTCTTCGTTGTCCTCCATGGCATCCAATCTTGCTGCTTCTTCTTCTTCTGCTGCTGCTCTCTCTAATTCAGCAATATCCTCATCAGTAAGTAAGACATCAGCCTCATCATTTTGTTCATTAATAGTCCATTCACCATATGGATCAATGTCATCCAAGTCGATGGACTCGTGTGAAACACCCTCCACCTTCCTAGTTCGAAGGCGAAGGTTGTACCGAACAAAAACTAAATCATTTAGGCGCTGCTGAGTCAACCTGTTTCTTTTCTTTGTGTGAATGTTTTCAAATAAACTCCAATTGCGTTCACACCCAGAAGCACTGCATGGCTGCGACAAGACACGTATGGCTAGCTTTTGAAGATTTGGTGTGCTAGCACCATAGTTCTCCCACCATAGATCTACAAAAACATGTTTAAAAAATATAAGTATTAAGAAATAAGAATAAAGTAAAAATCTATATGTAAGAATCAAGTTTCTAATTTCAATTTTTACCTGGTTGTTGTTTTCCTCTCCTTTCAATTGCTTGTTGGGAGGAAAAGAGTCTCCCCTCTGCACCCTTGTAGACCTTGAATAGATAAAAGAAAAAGTAAATCAAATATAGAAAATTCATAGATAGTCAAGGCTCAACATTGCAAATTCATAAATAAGATGTAACAAATCTCACCTCCAACTCATCAAGCACCTTATTTCTCAGCTCACTATCAGGCACCATCCTATCAATGCAAGTGACAACACCGTCCATGACCTCCTCATCCGCCTTAAATGAGTCCGAGAAGTAGAACTTCGGATTCAAGAAGTAGGCAAAGGCATGAATCGGCTGGTGGAGTTGGTTTGTCCATCTCCGATCAATGATGCGCCATATGATTTCATTTTTTTTTTTGTTGCCGCCATAGTAATGTGATATGGCCTCTTTGGCCCTATCCATGGCCTCATAGATGAAACCCATTGGCATGCCATCTCCATCCACCATACGAAGAACCCTCACCAAAGGCTCTGTCACCTAAAAAAATGAAAACAAATGTTAAATTATAACAAAATTAACCCCTCAAAAAATAAAAAACAGCAAATAGATTATCATGTATAATTTTTTTTGTGTGATTGCTACTTACCCCCATCAGCTCCTCTCCATTTTTGATGAATGTCTCATCAAAAACTATGGTAACAATCCTCTCCCCTTCAGCTCTACTAGAAAATGAGGAATCCTTCCAAGCATCGGACACAAACATTTGCTTGAGATGACCAATGGCACCAAGAATGCTTTGCAATGTGAGGAAGTGGCTAGCAAATCGTGTCACTCCAAGTCACACAAGGTCCTTGCCATTTGTGAATTTCCTCATCAAAGAAAGCACCCAAGTATGGTTGTAGATAAATTTTGTAACACTTTTTGCATCTTCAACCACTCTTTTGACCCATGAAATCTTCCCAATATCCTCTAACAATAGGTCCAAGCAATGTGCAGCACATGGAGACCATGCAATTGTGGGATACCTCTCCATAAGTAGCCTACCTGCAGCTACATATGCAACTGCGTTGTTCGTGATAATTTGGACAACATTATCAACTCCAACCTCTTGGACCACCCCATCCAATAGACTGTATAAAGTCTCAGCATTTTTAACTTCATGGGAGGCATCTATTGATTTTAGGAACACCAATCCACCATTTGAGGCCACTAAAAAGTTCAGGAGAGTTCTATTCCGTCCATCTGTCCACCCATCAGATAAAATGTTGCAACCTTTTCTTCGCCAAAATTTCTTTTGCTCATCAACTACAAGCCGTGTATTCTTTACGGATTCCTCTAGCAATGGCCCACTCAAATCTTTAGCTGATGGGGTCTTAAACCCCTTTCCTGCAACTGTAAGGGCGTTCACTAGACCTTCCCAATATGGGCTGCTTGCAACATTGAAAGGTAGATTATTGTAGTACCAAAAGTTTGCAGCAGCCATCCTAGCTTCATGATGCTTTTCCTTATTCCAACCGGTACCTTCAAGTGAAGGTTGTGCTCCTGGAACATTACGTGGAATAAAATAATTTGGTCCTGATGAAGGACCGTGGCCAGCACTAGCAGTAGAATAGGAACCCTCAGGACTCTCACCAAAAGATGAATGTGGAGCACGAACACTTGGACTTGCAGCAGTAGTACCATGAGGCATAGTTGGTGTAGAAGGGGATCCACTCATCATTGATGGTAGGGCATTCTTTGTTTTTTTTCTTTCATCTTTTTTTAGCTCATAGGCAGCAAGAAGGGCCTTTATCTCTCTAATAATCTCAGTAGTAGTTTTAGGGCATCCCTCCACATTTTGCCCAGGTATCCTTGCAAGGTGGTATTTTAACCTGTTTATTCCTCCTGTCATCCATTTTTGACATTCAGTACATGTCACTTCACCTTTTTTGATTCCTGGTATTCCATACTTCCATGCAGGGTCTTTTCTCATTCCCTTTGGATTTGAAGACGACATTGCTGTTTCAAGTTCAACGTGGAAAAAAAAAAATCAGCAAGGGTTTGCAAAAAAATCAGCAAAAAAATGTGATTCAAAGTTTCATTTATTTGCAAAAAAAAAGAATGCAAAACCAAGCTAGAAATAATAGGAATTAGGCTATAATGGCTATTAAGGAAAATAGAAAAAAAATTTGGCAGCATATCCCCTTATTTTTCTTGATTTTTTTAAATTTTGAAAGCAAGAAAACAAAAAAAAAGAAATGTTAGATCACTTACCTGGCTCTATTTTGATCTTTTTAGCTCCTCCTCCTGCCTTCTTTCAAGCTAAAACCAATTTGCAGACCTAAAAAACACCAATGCTTGAGCTAAAATGAACAAAAATTTAAAAAAGTATGGGTTTTAACCCATTTAGACGCCCCAAATGGGGAGAGAGTTGGTCGGGACTCCCGAGTCCGACTGACTCAGAGTCGACCTCCTGGACTTCTACTGTTAAGAAGTCCCTGACCCTGACTCCACTCTTCCTCGTCCTCGACTCGAGGACTCTACCCACCTGACCACCCGGAGCCAGTGAGGCATGGCGAGTCCCCAACTATGGTTCTGGGTATTGATTCATTGAGTTTCCTTGATAGGGGCGACCCTTCTTGCAAAGATTCAGATTTTAATATTGAGTGTTTATTTTTTAATGAAAAATAGCTTCTCTCTATTGGCCGCACCATTCTGGTCTGCCTGGCAAATGTTTAGAAAAAAGAATACTTCGATTTGTTAGTTGTTTCTTGGTCTAGTCCTCATTGCCATCATTATAGCTTTCGTTTGCATCAGGTCTCATGTCATTCTGGCAAGTATTGAGTGAGTTGTGAGTATTTTGGTGAGTTCTAAGGTTGCTGATTGCTTCCTTTCAGTTGCTGGTCTGTTATATCAATCATAGATAAATGCAGATTTGTGAGGGGTTGAGTCCAGAGAGGTTTGTCAAGCATTGAGGAAGTCTTACAAATTATTGCAGCATTGAAGAACTTGGATTACTATGCTTTGGCAAGATTTCTAACATATTGTAAGTTGATTAGTAGTACTATCAGCAATTCTAATTCTACTCTTTCATTTACTGTATTTCCCACTGGATAAGTGGAAGAGGCTGGCTTGCCGCCTACTTTACATTCTGTAGTTGCTTTGTATTTTCGTATATCTCCGCCATATGGTCGCCTCATTTCCATTTTGGAATTGGGTAGCACATACTTGGTGTTGAGTTTACTTTCAGCATCTTAGTTGGTAGGGATCCTCTGACCATATGATCGTCCCCTTGGGCACATTCTTGGTTAGAGTTACTCTTCAGTATTTCTCCGCCATATGGTAGCTCCATTCCCACCCTAGGATTGAAAGCACATGCTTGGTGTTGAGTTTTACTTTCAGCAATGGTAGATCCTAGGGATCCTCTGACCATATGCCAGCCCCTCTTCCTTAAGTGGTTTTAGGGCGCATCCTTGGTTAGAGTTCTTTATGCAACATTTGGTTTCAACTAACTTTAACGGGTGCATGTTGCATTGTAACTATGATCAAAATTTGAAAAAATTGGTTCGGGATATTTCAGAGGTATCAGAGCCAAGATCCTGCCATCCTATGCCCATCAAGGTTCAATTGACAGTTGCATGACAGAGAAATCAGTTCTACACCAGAGGTCAGAACAGAGTTCAGCTCAGTTTAGAAGTGGCAGTTAAACATGGCTAATAGAGAAGAGATAAAGCTGGAACAAACACTTTTTGCAACCGGAAATAGACTTGACAAAGAATGTAAGTCAAGGGAAGATGAAAAGAATAATCTTCAAATATTGGAACAATGTTTGAGACAGGTGAAGCAGTCACCTTCTGAATGGATGCAGTTGGCATTATCACCTGCAGTTCACCTTTTAATTCAACCCTATTGGCTAGGACATCCAAATGAAGAAACCAAGCTGCTGATTACTTCTTGCTTCATGGAGTTGATGAGAATTGTGATTCCCCTGATGCCTTATGATGATGAAACTATGAAGAAGATTCTTCATAGAATTGTTGAAAGTTTCCAAGATCTTGATGAAACTGGAAGCGGTCTATTTTCTAGAAAGGTTGCTATCTTAAAAACATTTTCAGATCTCAGGATAAGTAACTTGCTATTAGACTTGGAAATGCATGATCAAATTTATCACTTGTTCCGTTACCTCTTCATATCCACTTGGAGCAAACAGGAAAAGGATGTTATTGCAGCTGTGAATAATATTCTTGTTCTCACTATTAATGAGGCTGATGAAATTCCACCTAGCGTCCAATCCTTCCTCTTGGACGCATATGAACATGAAGAAGAGGGTTCCCCTATGGCTGCTATGCTGATTAAGGGATTGTTTAATCAATGTGAGGAGAAATTGAAGCCACTTTTGGAGAAATTAGAGCAAGATATAGGAAAGATTAGTGGTCATGATGATGAAGATGATTCCAAAGAGTCCATACCGGATCATGTTGACGACTTGGTAAAGATGGATTCTCTTCAAGTTGCTGTCCCAACTTCTCAAGAAGTTCTACACGAAGACAGCAGCATAATACTTCCTCATGGTGAAGATAATGACGGTGAAGTTTACAAAACAGCAAGCAATGAAGATTCTTCATTTCACTATGGTGGTGACATTTGGTTTGAGCAGCAAGCTAAGCCATGGGAGAGAAACAATTTTGATGTTATCAGCTTAAGTGATTTGGGACTTGACTTATTCAAAGAGTCATCACTACAAAGGGAGCATGATAAGTTTTTCCTAGTTGATCATCCTAATCAGCCCACTAGCATTTGGGATCCGGGGGTGTTGGCACCAAGGTATGAAAGAGAACCATTGTGGGATGAATTTCCCTTTGATCTGGATGAAGAACAAAAATCAGATTGCATTGCAAACTATGAGGTAGCCATTGAAAAGAAAGTTGTCTTTGAAGAAGAAGAGCTTGAAGACCATATGGCTCTTGAAGAGGAAAGAGTTAAAGAGGTTTACAAACACAAGTCTAATTTTTCCATTCAAGAAGCTGATTGCAAAAATAGAGTCGAAGAAATCATGGAGAATGATCATCTCCATGGCATTGAGCATTTTCCGCATGTTGGTGGTAAAGTACAAGGATGTTGGAGCAGCATTGAGGGCAGCAAAGACAAGGGGCAAGGTTCTGATTTTCAGTTGCAGCCTATCAGCAATTCGCCATCCTTGCATGTTCATGAGCATGAAGATCACTGCAAGGTAAATTTTGACAAGGAAGTGCAAGCTCTATCCCTGTTTGACCGCACACATAGCTTGGTTGAAGAACTTTACTGGAAGGCTCAGCTTGAAGAGAGACGTAGAGAAGTGACAGATGAAGTTGCTCTTCCCAAATTGCAACTTAGCAGAGATTCTTTGGAGACCTTGAAGTCCGAGTACGTGCACTCGATTGAAGAACGAGATCATGCCTTTGAAGTTGCAAAGAAGACCATTTGTTCTTTTCATGAAAAGGAGAGTATGATTGATGAGCTCATTCTGGAGCTCGAAACAACAAAGGACATGTTGGGAAAAACTCAGTTGGCTCTAACAGAGGTTGAAGACCAGTTTACTAACTTCAAATTCTTCAAAGAGCAAGAGGGTGCACAAAGAGCTGAAGAAATCAAGCAAGTGATTGGAGGGCTTGATTGTCTTCAAGAGGAGTTTGATCTTGAAAGCATCTCAAGAAAATCAGAAATTGCATGTGCTGGTTTGGAGCAGCAAGATGAAAGGAATGACTTTCAAGTTTTTGACAATCCTCTCTATGAAATGGAAGATGAAACGGAGAATGAGACTGAGCTTGGTTCTCAGTGCTTGGATGCTTTGATATCACTCCATGAGGAAGTGCCACGTCTGTTGGTTAGTAATGAATGCATAAGTGGGCTCAAGGGTGAAGATTCCATATGGGAGGTGTCAAAGCGAGGTAATTTCAACATCTATGACATCGAGATGTTGATAAGACAAGTCTTGGTAGCTGCTGGTAACTTCATTACAGCAGTAAGGAGGGATGATTTCAGACCTACTACTCAGGAGGAATGGGAGAATGACGAACCAAAACTTGGTGTTTGCACTCTTGACAATCCATCATTTGGGTGGAATGATGTTTGGGCTCATACTAGTCAGTTTTGGGAGTTGAATCTGAAGTCATTCTATGTTTCATACTCCAATATGGTTGAAGCTTTCAAGGTTGAGCTTCAAGGGGACACCAATTTCGTGAGAATGCACTTGGTTCTCACTAGCACTTGGAAACGCATTGTGATTTCTTGGCAGTGTGTTGAAAATATTTTTCAGTTGGGTGTCCATGCTTGGGATTCTCAACATGGGTGGATGGAGTTTATGGCTTGTGGAAAAGACTTTTGGTGGAGTAGTGATCAAATTTTCAGACCTTTGGGTGTGGTCCTTTCCTTTACCAACCACTTGATGGCCCCATTTGTTCATCAACAAGTGGATTGGAGGGAAATTTTGAGTTTGGATTGGAGAGAGGAACGGTTGGTGGCTTTTGAGAGTGATCCTTGGCTAAGGCAAAAGCAGATTTGGAGAACCGATCTTGCTGGGTTGAGGCGGATCAGCCACCTTACATGTGAAGTCTCTCTCATTCAAGAGAGTTGGTTCCTCACTTCCGATCAAAGAAGTGGTAGTTTTCAGTTGAAGATTGCTCTAGTGTGTTTTCCTGCCAATTTTGAAGTGTTATCTTGCAACTCCTTGCTCATCTCATACACTCACACTTGGGAATTTCTTTGGTGCTGCTGTTTTTCCTTGTGTGAAGTACTACAACCAGATTGCATTTCGCTGACTTCAGCCTTGAACAGCAAAGATTATTTTTTTCTTCACAACTATCATATTCTCGGAGTTCACTTTATGGGGGTTTGTGAGACAAATTTTGATAATTTCTTTGCTATACTGGTTCGGGACAGTGAACTTCCACATGCTTTGGCTCTTCATTCTGAGACTCTTGGAGTTGGAACTGTAAGAGTGATTAGAAGTCTTCATGATGGTGTCAGTATGATTCAGTTGGTGCATAGTAGCTCCATGAGGAGACGTGAGTATGAATTTGTTGAGCTCTTGCAAAGGATTGCTTTCTTCCTTGCAAGAAGATTGGAAGATGTCACATTTGCAGTCATGACTTCGTTTATTACCATGTGGAGGTATGTTGAGGAGATTGATTTTGAGTTGAATATCCTATCTTTCTTCATGCCTAGAATTATGATTGACAGTGGTGTGGTCGATACTGTTGATTCGAGGCATCGTGGACTTGAGATGTTGCATGATATTGATCTCAGTCCTTTAAGATCCTTCAGTTTGGGTAACATGGATGGTAACACTTTGGAGTTACAAGGAAGGGTCGTGCAACATTGGCATGATGTTTTCACTGATGTGATCAGAGTAGTGCAGCATCGGCATGGTGGGTCCTTCCTAAGACGGATTTGGGAACCTGGGATCATACTTGTTTAGGTATGGATCAATCTTAAATTTTCTGGAGTTGTGGTGGTATTGCTTGAGGACAAGCAATTTTGGGAAGGGCGGACTGTAATGTCCCCATTTTTAGCACTGCACTTCTCAGTGATTGATGGCCTATCCCTGGGGTGTTGTTGGCTAGTCAGAGGCAGAATTAGGGTTTCCGATTGTTTGTTGGGTTCTCTTGAGGATTTAGGGTTCTGCTTGTTGGAGTTTGGGTGTTTGGATTCTGGATTCCTTCTGGGTTTTCAGAAAGCTTTGCAATGGTGGCACATGCATTGCATTCTGAGCAACTTCTTGAATTTACTATTTTTAGTAAATTCTATATTTAGCAGTGGTCCAGTCAGCACCAGCTCAATCAACTTTCCTTCACTTGCAGTTCATTGGGTGATCCTGATTTTTGGCTTAAGAGGTTCATTTTGGAGAAATAAGTTATTTAAAGTCAATAATGTTTTATTTTATAAAATAACCCCTTGTCCTAGTAATATGACTTTAAGTCATTTTAAAGAAGGGGACTTTGAGGGTTATTCTCTCAAGAGGAACATATTGCGATTTTTCCTAAAGTTAATTGCTCAAATGGAATTGGACGCCAACTTTTGGAGAAAAGATAATTTTAAATTAAAGGAAAATTGCCTTTATGAAAAGGGACGCCATCTTTAAGGAAGACTTGGTCAAGTCAAAACCCTAAAAGCATCTTGTGGAGTAGGCGCACCT